>CM052800.1:176710884-176724032 GCA_028533885.1 Nasua narica | reverse complement strand
TGGTGATAGCACCTCCAATGGGCCTCCATCTGCCATAAGCAGCCCCTTAAAATACTACCAACAAAGCCAGCTAAAAACGATGTCAATGGCAAGCACACAGTTATTGCATTCACAGTGAAACCAAACGACAATTAATGTCCATAATATCTATCAAAACACAACCAAAGAAAAAGAAACACATCCTACTAGAAAAATGGGCCAAACATAGAGATAGATATTTAATGGAGGAGCACATTCAAACACGAAACAATGGGGAAATGCAAAGGAAATAAAGTATATAAAGTATATAAAGATCTCTCTCTCCATACACACACACTATATACGTAAATTTAGCTGGTTGGCAAACGTTTTATGAAACCATCTGGCACTAACTATTAAAATCGAAAAAGAACCCATTTGCTGAGGTGACACAATCCAAATTGTGGGGCTCTCTCATGGAGGATATGTAAATATGCATTTATTACAATATTTGCTAAAATGACAAAAATGGAAACAAAGGGAATGCCCATATACAGAGTGATTGCAAAGAATTTGCATTGGGTATGAAACTAATATAATGAATTAGAACTGCACATATTTTGTCTGCATGGTAAGAACACTCAACAGGAGATCTACCCATTAAACAAATTTGTGTGTACAACACAGTGTTTTAACTACAGATAAAATGTTATATTTTAGATGTCTGGAGCTTACTTATCGTGATTAACTAGAACTTCAAGCCTACTGAGAGCCACACATTTTTGAAGGATAAACACATTTGCCTATTTGAAGACAATGGTTAAGAACAAACACCATAGCCTGGATTCATATTCCGTGACTGTGCACGAATTTCTTAATGTCTCTATTTCTTGTGGGTTGGTTTTGTTTAGTTTTGTTTTTGTAAAATGGATATAAGTATATTTCCTGTCTCATAAACTTGTGGGTAAAATTTGATAACATAAGCACATTTTTCCTTAAAGTGGGCTGACAGGGAGAAATCCACTAACATATCCATCGTATTACCTCCACTTTGAAAAATACAACTCTCATTCTGAAGCATTTTAGTTTCAGAAAAATGCAAAAAAAAAAATGCAGTGGATATACATTACCACGGAATTTTGGTCATTATCTTCAAAACTCATGAAGAACATTTCACCTCCACCTATCTCAATGTGGCCACCTGGGAGATGTGAATTTTAACATTTTCTCCTATTTTTTAAAGATTGTGTAAAATATTTAAATAAAACCTTTCCTAGAGTGATGGTTGTAGCTTAACATTTGGAATTTAGTAAGTATTTCATTGAAGGGACAGTAGGAGAAACTGCTGAATTGAACCCATCAGTCTGAATGAAGTCTTCACACTAGAACCTTGAGCCCGTTAAGTCATACTCCATCTTAACATGCTGAAATAAAACCAGTAAATTCCCCTTCTCACTAGTTCATAGACTTTCTGAAGTTGATCCTTAGGTTCCATTGGAGACACATAAACAACAACAACAACAACACTTAACGTTGACTCTTGTCCTATCGTTTTCTCTACTTATCAGCCCGCCAGCTAACATCTACTGAACCAATAGAGGATCGGGACTTGAACAATATCTTTCATGTGGCAATTCTTGCCACTGTGCTGCTCCTTTCTGCTCCCCACTGTTGCCAACAAATACTTCCCAGTCCCTATTCCTGCTGATACAAAACACAAAGTCCCAGAGGGATACAAGAGGGGATGGGTGGTAGGGACATCAAAACTCTTGAAACACTCCCCAAAAAACTGAGAAAAAATAGAGGGTCAAAATTTTAGCACCTACATATATTGAAATCCACCAAGTTGTATATGAAAAATACATAACAGTTTTTGCATATCAAGTCTATCTTAATAAAGCTGTTAAAAATTAATTAAAAAGATAGAAGGACCTCCAGCTGCTCAATGTCCCTTAGAAACTGTGTCCCTGTGGCACCAGCACAGGGTGACTCCTGCCCTAGGGAGAGGAGATGAGCCCACAGGCAGTGTGCCCGCAGTTCCTGCAGCAAGGCAGGTCTGTTAGCTACCTAAATAGGGAGCGAGACCTGCTCCTCCATGCGTCTGCAGCTGGGCCAGAGGCTGCCTGCCAGCCATGCCTACCAATAAGCCCAAGGCAGCCGCAGGTCTCTGAACAGCTTGAGGACCAAACCTGCCCAGCATCTGTGCACATAACACCAAGTGGGCCATTGCAGCCATCTGGGATGAGGGCAACTGTGGCTCAGTCACCATGGAAGGACACATGCAGCCCACACAGGGATACCCCTAGAGCTCCTGGTTCTGCTGACCAGAGGGATTACACTACAGGGCACCACAGGACCTCTTCTACACAAGGCTACCTCTTCAAGTCCAGGAGACATAGCTGACTTGCTGGTCCATAGAAACAAGCACAGATAATTAGACAAAATGAGGAGACAGAGAATAGGTCACTATTCTCAAAGAATAAGACAAAATCATAGTAAAAGAGCTAAGTTGGGGCACCTGGGTGGCTCAGTTGCTTAAGCAACTGAGGGACACAATTGCTGACCTTCGGCTCAGGTCATGATCCCAGAGTCCTGGTATCGAGTCCCACATTGGGCTCCCAGCTCCACGGGGAGTCTGCTTCTCCCTCTGACCTTTTCCCCTCTCATGCTCTCTCTCACTGTCTCTATCTCAAATAAATAAACAAAATCTTTTAAAAAAAATAAAAGATAAATAAAGAAAAATAAAAGAGCTAAGTAAAATGAAGGTAAGCAATATGCCTGGTAAATAATTTAAAATAATGATCATAAAGATGCTCCCAGAATTGAGAAAAGAGTAGATAAACTCAGTGACTTCAGCAATGAAACAATATATATTGTTTTAATACATATATCTATTTAAATATATATAACATATATATTTATATAAATATTTATAAAATATTTATATATTTAAAAATATATTTATATTATATAAAACATATTATTTTATATAATATATGAATTTATTATTATATAATAATATTTTACATTATAAATAAAAATATATTTTTATATTTAAAAATATATTAATATAAATATAATATATATTATATATATATTTAAAAAAACAAAGCTGAGGAATTCAATACCCAAAATAAAAATACACTAGGGGGAATCAACAGCAGATCAGAGGACGCAGAAGAACACATAAGAATTCTAGATAAGGACGTAAGGCAAAGCAACCTACCTGAACAGCAAAAAGATAAAAGAATAAAAAATAAGTTAAGGGAACTCCATGACATCATTAAGAACACCAACTTCTCATTATAGGCACTTCAGAAGGAGAGAGAGAAGGGGCAGAAAACTTACTTGAACAAATAGCTGAAACCTTTCCTAATCTAGGGGAGGAAAATGACATCCAGGTCCAGGAGGCACAAGAGAGCCCCTAACAAGATGAACCCTATGAAGGTCACTCCAAGACACATAATAATTAACATGACAAAATGTAATAACGATAAAGAGAATTTCAAAAACATCAAGAGAAAACAATTATATACAAAGAAAACCTCCCAAGGCTATCAGCTGATTTTTTAGCAGAAATTTTGCAGGCCAGAAGGGAGTGTTGAGGGATGTGATATATACAAAGTGCTGAGAGGAAAAACATACAGGTAAGAATATTCCATCCATAGCAATCATTCAGAATAGAAGAGTTTCCCAGACAAACAAAGGTTAAAGGAGTTCACCACCACTAAACCAACAAGAAATGTTAAAGGAAATCTTTTCTGTGGAAAGAAGAGATCATAAATACAAGTAGAAAGAAATTATTAAAAGTACAGTTTCACAGATAAAGCAAACATAGAGGGAAGGTAGTTGATTAATCACTTATAAGGCCAGTATGGAGGTTAAAACACATTAATAGTAAAATCAATTTTATAAAAAAAAAGGGATACAGAAAGATATAAAGTATGGCACCATAAACAAAAAAAAATGGACAGAGAATAAAAATTTAGTGCTTTTAGAATACATTCAAATGTAAACGACCAACAAGTTAATATAGACCTTATACACATAAGATGTTATATATGAATCAAATGCTAACCACAAACCAAAAATCTGTAATAAATACACAAAAATTTAAAAAGGAGGCCAAGCATAACACTAAAAAAAAAAAAAAAAAGCCATGAAACCACAAGACAATAAGACAAGTAAGGAAAAGTTGTGAATTATAAAAGAACCAGAAAATAACTAACAAAATAACAATTAGCACATACCTATCAATAATTACCTTAACTGTAAATACTCCCACCACAAGAAATAGGGTGGCTGAAAACAACAAGACAACAAAAAACAAGACACGTTTCTGCTGCCTACAAATACTCACTTCAGATGTAAAGATACACGCAGACTGAAAGTGAGGGAATAAAAAACCTATACTGTGCGAAATGAAAACTGAAATGACAACACTGGGGTAACCATACTTATATGAGACAAAATAAACTCAAAAGACTGTAACAAGTGATAAAGAAGGACATACATAATGATAAAGTAATCAATCCAATAAGAGGATATGACAATTATAAATATCTATGCATCCAACATAGGAGGACAGAAATGCATAAAGCAAATAGTAACAGACATAAAGAGAGAAAGTGGCAATAATAATAGTGGAGGACTTTAACACCAACTTCTATCAATGGAGAGATCATCCAGATGGAAAGTCAATAAGGAAAACAGTGTCTTTGAATGACACATTAGACCAGATGGTCTCCACAGATATGTATGGAACACACCAACCAAAAACAGCAGAATACACATTTTTAGGTGCACATGGAATATTTTCCAGAATATAGCACATATTAAGCCCCAAAGCAAGTCTCAATAAATTTAGCAAGATTGAAAGCATATCCAATATCTTTTCTGACCACAATACTAGAAATCAAATACACAAAATATAAAATAAACACAGACATATGCAGACTATAAAACATGCTACTAAACAGCAAATGGGTCAAAAAATAAATTAGACAGGAAAAAAACATGGATACAGATGAAAATGAATATATACTGGTCCAAAATCTTTGGGATAAAACAAAAACAGTTCTAAGCGGCAAGTTTGAGCAATATAAGCCTACCTCAAGAAACAAGAAAAATCTCAGAAAATGAGGAACAAAGTCCAAGCTGGTGGAAGGAAATAATAAAGATTAGAGTAGAAAGAAATGAAATGTAGATTAAAAAGAAACAATGGAAAAGATCAATGGAACCAAGAACTGCTTCTTTGAAAAGATAACAGAATTAATAAACCCATAGCTAAAGTCGTCAAGAAAAAGGAGAGCAGGCTCAAATAAAATCGGAGATGAAGGAGGAGGTATACCAACTAACACCAGAGAAATACAAGGGACTGTAAGAGAGTATTATGAAAAATTATATGTCAACAAATTGAACAACCTAGAAGAAATGGACGAATACCTAGAAATGTATAATCTCCCAAAAATGAATCAGGAAAACATAGAAAATTTGAATGCAACTATTACTAGCAATGAAGTTGAATCTATAATCCAAAAACTCCCATTAAATGAAAGTCCAGGATCAGACAGTCTCACAGGTAAATTCTACCCAAAACTTATGAATAAATTAATACCTAGTTTCCTCAAACTATTAAAAAAACGGGAGGCAAGGAAAATTTCCTAATTCACTATGCAAGACCAGCATTACCCTGATAACAAAACCAAAGACACTACCAAAAAAAAAAGGTCAGTAACTCTGATGATCACAGATGCAAAAATTCTCAACAAAGTATTAGCAAACTAAATTCAACAACACATGGGAAAAAAATCATTAACCATGACTGTTAGTATTCCAGAGATGCAAGGGTGGTTCAGAATTTGCAAATTAGTCATTATGATATGTAGTATTAGCAAAAGGAGAAATAAAAACTATATGAATGTCTCAATAGATGCAGAAAAGAGCTTTGGACAAAACATCCATTCATAACAAAAACTCAATAAAGTAGGTTTAGAGGGAATGTACCTCAACATAATAAAAGCCATATAGGAAAAACCCACAGCGATCATCACACACAACATTAAGAAACTGAAAGATTTTTTCTTTTTTTTTCTTCTTCTAAGGTCAGGTACAAGACTCTTATCACTTTTATTCAACATAAAAGAAGTACTGGGAATCCTAGCCACAGCAATCAGGTAAGAATAAGGAAAAGCATCAAAATCCCTTTTGTAGATTCCATGATACAATATACAGAAAACCCTAAGGACTCCACTAAAAAATCTGTTAGGATTAATAAATTCAGTAAAGTTGCAGGATACAAAATTAATACACAAAAATTTGTTGCATTTCTATTCTCTAACAACAAAATAACAGAAAGAGAAATTTGAGAGACTATGGACTCTGAGCAACAAACTGAGGGTTTTGGAGGGGAGGGGGTGGGGAGTTGGGCGAGCCTGGTGGTGGGTATTGAGAAGGACACGTATTGCATGGAGCACTGGATGTGGTGCAGGAACAATCAATCTTGTAACACTCATAAAATAAAATAAACATATTTAGGGGAAAAAAAAGCAATCACGTAGTCTATGAATAAAGACAATTTTACTTTTTTCTTCCCCCCCCCCCCAAAAAAAAGAAAATAAAGAAAAGAAATCCCAATTCAAAAAGGAAAAAATACTTAGGAATAAATTTAACCGAGGAAGTGAAAGACCTGTACTCTGAAAACGGTAAGATATTGAAGAAAGAAATTGAAGATGACACAAGCAAATGGAAATACATTCCAGATTCATTAACTGGAAGAATTAATATTGCTAAAAAGTCCATACTACCCAAGGCAAAGTATAGATTCAATGCAATCCCTATCAAAGTCCCACTAGCATTTTTCAGAGAACTAGAATAATAATAAAATTTGTATGGAACCACAAAAGACCCTGTTATCCTGAACAGCCAAAGTTATCCTGAGAAGGAACAACAAAGATGGTGGCATGATGATTCCTGATTTTAAACTGTTATCAAATTATAGTCTCAAAACAGTGTAGTATTGCATAAAAACAGACACAGAACTCAATGGAATGGAGCAGGAGCCAAAAAAACCAACCTACGCATATATGGCCAGTTAATTTAGACAATAGAGGCAAGAATATACAATGGGGAAAGGACTATATCTTCAATAAATGGTTCTGGGAAATTTGGATAGCTACATGCAGAAGAATAAACTCAATCACTATCTTAACCATATATAAAAGTTAACTGAAAATGGATTTCAGAATTGAATGTGAGACCTGAAGTCATAAAACTACTAAAAAAAAACAGAGGTAGTAAGGTCCTTGACATCAGTTTTGGAGATGATTTTTTTTTCTTTTTGGATTTGACAGCAAAAGCCAAAGACAGCTAAAGCACAAATAAACAACTGAGATTATATCCAGCTAAAAAATTCTGCACAGCAAAGGAAATTAATAACCAAATAAAAAAAAACCTATTGAATGGGAAAAATATTTATAAATTCTATTTCAAATAAGGGCTTAATATCCAAATATGTAAAGAACTCAATATAACTCAACTACAAAAAATTAAACAATCTGATTAAAATGGGGGCAGAGAATAGGACTAGATATTTTTCTAAAGAAGACATACAAATGGCCAATAGAGATAGGAAAAGTGCTCACCATCACAAATCATCAGGGAAATACAAATCAAAACTACAATGGGATTCTGTTTTGAATGTCTATTACCCACAGGACAGGAAATTACAAATATTGTCAAAGATGTAGAGGAAAAGGAACCCTTTTTTCACTCTTAATGGGAAAATACATCAGTGTAGTCACTATGGAAAACAGTAAGGCGGTTCCTCAAAAAATAAAACATAGAAATATATGATCCAATAGTTCAGTAATGGGTATTCACCCAACAAAAACAAGAACACTAACTCAAACAGGTATCATCCCCATGTTTACTGCAGTACTATTTACAATTGCCAAGATATGGAAATAATTTAAGTGTCCATCAATAGACGAATGGATAAAGAAAATACGCTATATATATACACAACAGAGTATTGTTCAACCATAAAAAAGAATGAGACCTTGCCATTTTTGACAACATGGATGGACTTTGAGGATGTTACATTGAGTGAAATAAGACAGAACAACACAAATGCCATATGATTTCACTTATATACGGAATATAAAGCAAAAGAATCAGAGACATGGAAACAGATTGGTAGTTGCTAGAGGTGGGGGGGAGAAACTGATGAATGAAAGGGGCCAAAAGGTACAAATTTCCAGTTATAAAATAAGTGTCGGAGATGTAACAGACAGTATCATGATGGTAGTAAAATATACATTATATTATTATATATATATTATATTATTATAATGTGTATTATATATATATGATATTGTGTGTTTGCAAGTTGCTAAGAGTACATTTAAAATTTCTCATCACAAAAAAAAAATAAATTCTGTAACTGTGTGTTGATACATTAACTAGACTTATTTTTGTGATCTTTTTGCAACTTACTCAAACACTGGATCACTATACTGTCCGCCTGAAATGAACGTATGTCAGTTATACCTCAAAAATCCACGCATGGATGCTGAGCTGATCAATGCCTCTTAGAAATGAAGAGTGTCAGCATTTCACAATGCTGTGAAATATGTAAGCCTGATGATTCACAGACTTGTACCCTGGGGTAAATAATACATTATATGTTAATAAAAAAATTAAAAAAAAAATTTCATCTGTCTACAATGGCTAATATAAATTATTACATTATTAATTTAATAATGAATGTATTGCTACCATTTGCCATTTGTTGTCTTATACAATGTTTGAAAAAAAAAAAAAGAAATAAAGAGTGTCCCTGACTGACTGAGAGGACTTCCCTGCCCTCCCGCCACAGTAACGTCTGTTCCAGGGCTGCTCCCTAGTCAGGACAGGGTCTGGGGCAGTCCTGCGCCCAAACACGATCATCTGAGGTTGAAGAAGTTGCGCAGCCTTTCAGGGATTAGATGTACGGAGTATACGGGGTCCCAGGCACTGTTACGAGCAGTTCACATATAGAAATTCCTTCAGTCCTCGAAAAAGCAAAAGCATGAACTTGACGCTAACATTAACCTCATTTTAAGACAAGGAAACTGTCCCAAAGAGGTTAGTCCCTTGTTCTATGTCGCAGCTAGCAGTAAGAGCCCTGGAACTCCAGCCTCAGAAGCCTGTCTCCACCGCCTGTGCCGTTCGGGACTGCACTATTGCATTCACATCCTCCTTTCAAAGCGTGATTTTCTTCAGCGTCACGAATCCAACACGTGCGCCATAAGAGAGTATAGGAAAAATAAGGAGGACCAGTTGGAACTTGGTAAAAAAAAAAAAAAAGAAAGAAAGAAACTTTTCGTGGAGTACTCAATATCTATTGAATATGGTATCAAGCACTTTTCATAACTAATTGTAATTAAAAAGCTAAGAGGTTATTTTTGCTTTCAGAGAAGACCCTCGTGACTCACACCACTTGGAATTATTATGCAATGGGGCAGAACCTATGTTTGAAAATAGCTAGTTCAACTCCAAGCTTAAGGTTTTGCCGTTTTAAAAGAATAGGCTCAGGACTCCTGGGCGGTTCAGTGGGATAAGCCTCTGCCTTCAACTCAGGTCATGATCCCGGGGTCCTCGGATCAAGCCCCGCACCGGGCTCCCTGCCCAGCAGGGAACCTGCTTCTCCCTCTCCCTGTGCCCCTTCCCTTGCTTGTGCTCTCACGCACTCTCTCTGTCAAATAAATAAATAAAATCTTTAAAATGTTTTAAAAGATAAAAGAATGGGCTCACAGGTTTAGATATCGCTGAACCTTTATGCAAGGAAGAGGGCACATTAGAAGTTTCACCAGAGAACATGTGCTTTGAAATGTCATGTCCACATTGTTCCTCGCACTAAAAATGCCTTCCACATCTAAAAAGAGCTGTGCCTTTTCTGAGTGAACAAGGAACGGGGACTGCCTCTGTTTCTTGCTGGGCTGGGATAGGAAAGGGAAACCCAGGCTAAAGTTCATAGGTGGAAAGGAGGACAGCGACCCTATCATGGATGGAAGGAAGTTACCATGGGGACAAAGACACTAGTGGGACACTCAGATGTGCCTCAAAAGGCTTTCTTCTCATATTCTGTATTCCTGACTTTCCCCAACTTCCCTCTCCTGTGTCTGTGCCCTTCCCTCTTACATTCCTGCTCTATTGAGGACCTCGAACCTGCCTACAGGGAGAAGACAGAAAATGGGGCCAATCAGAGCTTCCCGATCTATGTCTTATGTTCGCAGTGGGGATCCATGCTCCTTGCTCCCCTCAGAAGCATGTGCTCAGCATTCCTTTCTTTTGAGGCCTATTTATGAGTGTCTCCAATATACCAGGTGCTGAGGAAGGTGACAGACACACAAAGATGTATTATGATTTCACGGTTGGAAATCTAAACGTGCCAGCCCATAGAGGTTGTTGTGCCAACAAACCTACAAATTACCTTTCAAGAATCTTTGCAAGCATTTCAGAAATTCTGGTATTTTACAAGCCATCTATTACAGGTTTATTTATTTTTTATTTATTGTTAATTTTCACTCATTTATTTTTAATTCAACTCCAGTGTTCTTGAATCTACATTGCCTGGAATATACCTAAGAGAGCAATGAAGAAGTTATGTCAAGTTTTAATGTATATTTTCCACATCAAGAAGAGCTGCATTGGTAGCTTGGTTAGGCATCGAGGAAACTTATGGACGTGATGAATTATGCAGCCCTCGCAGGCACACAGGGCTGGTTCAGGGCGACTGATGGGGGCCCTCGCCCTCCATTTGGCCAGAGGAATACTTCTCAGGGGTGCAGGGTATGATAGCTGAAAAAGGTTTTGTTTGTTTCTGTCTTTTTGAGTGCTGAACATTCTAGGATAAAACGGTGGGAGGCAAGAGATAGCATCCCGTTCTTGAAAGACTGACAGTAGAATGTCAGTGCATTACTAATGGAAAATGGAGCACAGTTTTTGCCAGTATATTCTTCACAGACTAGCTAAATGTTTAGTTACTCTCTTTCTGGAAGGAGAAGGGCAACATTTCAACGATGCTGCAAAAGCCATATGGCGCATTTTGTCCCCTTGACAAGCAAATACAATTACTATGTGGGAGAAAAGGCACCAAGTGGTACAAAGAAGAATTCCTATATTACCATCTACATAATGCATGCTCTGTTTTCCTTTTGGTTGTTGGATGTCTTGGTGGGCCTCAAGTTTCCTAGAGTAGGCTTTTGATCACATGGAATTTGCCCGATCGTGAAATAAAATAGGGTCTATGAATGACAACGTGTTTTTAAAGATTCAATCCCATGCAAGGAATCTTCGGGCACATCAGTGAATACGTGCATCTCCCATGATCGCCTCATGAAGCAAGCGTGCTGGAGCTGAGTGAGGAATACATTTTCTAAATCCAGGGCAATCTCTAATTGTGCCTTTAGAGACTTAATTTCATGTAAACTACCAAGAAAATCTGAAGAATCACACTTAGTCATACCTTTTAGAAAAATATTTGTAGACTTGGAGAATTTCATTATTGATAGAGCAAAACAAATTATCTTAAATGTTTTACTTATATACTAATTTAGATATTAATATATTGAATTGTTTAATCACCTAAAACCAAGAGTTTATGGTAAAAGCTCATAGAGAAATTGTTAAATTATCACTTATTATTCTTACCAGATGAACATTGGTCTGTAATGATACTACTGTAATAAAATAAGAAAAATGTAAACCAAATATTTCTACAGAGCATCAGTTACAGAGTCCTTACACTCTCCCGTCAGATCCTCACAGGTAATGAGGCAGTAATATGACTCTAAGCTGTTTGGATGATTCAGATCCTTCCCAGAATGTGTTGAAGTCTTATGAAACATTTAAATTCTATTCTAATACTCACTTGACACATGAGGAAAAGAGAATTCAGAATCCAAGCAATATGGAACATAAAGAAATCCAAAAGCTACAAAGACTGTGAATTTATTGATTGCACAGAACATTTCTTCTCACCCACGGGGGAAAACACTGCATCTTTGTTCAGCATTCTCTTTGCCTCTAACATAATACTCATCCTCCTGATTAAAGAAAAATACTTCTCCAGGTAAATCACTGTAGAAAAAGGATTCCAAGTTACCGAGTCCCCTCAGCCTTGTAGTTCCAAGGTATTTTCCCAGATATTCATTCATCTTTGACGCAGATGAAAATGCCATTTCCAAGACTAACCACATATGTCTATTTGAAAGACTTCTTGAATTCTGAAAACACTACTAGATCTACCGTAGGCATTGATTTCCACTAAAAATGTCAATAAAATGCTTTGAGATATTAATTCTGACATCCTTTGTAATATAACATCTCTTTGTGGGAACCTCTTAATCAAATAAATAATAAGGAAAGTAAAAGCAAACTTCGAAACAAGGTAGCCATGAAACTTGCATGGATGCTTCTCATGTAGTGTGTAAAGCACATGGCCCCTGGTCTTTCACTATGTAGATATCAGGGTTGGTGAGGAACTGGGCTTTTAGCATATCCTCCTAGAAATACCATGAAATAAATAAAGCACCATCGTGAGAAGCAGAGACCTTGTTCTCTAGTCATTAAATGGTAGTAATTTATTACTTCTTGAGTCATCACTAAAAAACACAGGGTTTTGCATATTTACAAAAATTACAATTATTTTCCTGACACATAAAAGGAAAGGCAATGCTGCTCATCATAATGTCTTTTTTAAAAGATTTGCAGTAACCTCTTCAACATCAGCCACAGCAACTTCTTTCAGGACATGTCTCCAAAGGCAAAGGAAACAAAAGCGAAAATGAACTTTTGGGACTTCATCAAGAGAAAACGCTTCTGCACAGCAAAGGAAACAGTCAACAAAACAAACAGGCAACCCACAGAATGGGAGAAGATATTTGCAAATGACACTACAGACAAAGGTCTGATATCTAAGATCTATAAAGAACTCCTCAAACTCAACACTCACAAAACAGATAATCACATCAAAAAATGGGCCGAAGACATGAACAGACACTTCTCCAAAGAAGACATACAAGTGGCTGACAGACACATGAAAAAATGTTCATCATCTTTAACCATCAGGGAGATTCAAATCAAAACCACACTGAGATACCACTTTACACCAGTTAGAATGGCCAAAATCAACAAGATAGTAAACA
>CM052800.1:176689717-176710784 GCA_028533885.1 Nasua narica | reverse complement strand
GGAGAGAGTCAATTATCTTATGGTCTCACATGTGGAGTATAAGGAAAAGCATGGAGGGCATAGTGAGAAGGAAGGGAAGGGTGAATGGTGGAAATCGGAGCGGGAGATGAACCATGAGAGACTGTGGACTCTGAGCAACAAACTGAGGGTTTTGGAGGGGAGGGGGTGGGGGGTTGGGCGAGCCTGGTGGTGGGTATTGAGGAGGGCACGTATTGCATGGAGCACTGGGTGTGGTGCATGAACAATGAATCTTGGAACACTGAAAAAATAAAAGTATTTAGGGGGAAAAAAAGAATTAAGTGAAATTTTACAAAAAACATTGCATGGTTCTATTGTCTTCATATCATTTTCTTGGAATTCTCGGACAAGTGGGTGGATTCAGGAACTTTCCTTTCTAGACACAACCGCAGCTGCGGTGCATGGTCAGCCAGGACTGCCCTGCACATCTAGTCGATGCTACTGGATCTTGTCCACATATCTGTTCCCTCTGTGTTGGCTGAAGGAAAACAATCTTAAATCGGACTATTTGGCATCTACGGTTTTCTTCTCTTCATAAAGACCTTCCACTCTAGGTCTGGTCATTGTTCGATCCTTCTGTTGTAAAATCACCACCCAGGTTCAGCTGAGAAGAACTCTGTTCCAGTAGCGTGGCTGCACCTGGTGGGGATTTCATGTTCAGCCTGTGGTCGCACAGACTGGGCACAGTCACTGCCTGGTCACCCAGCAGACAGGGAGTCAGGCTGTAGCTCTGTCCCATTTGCTGTGGCACATGCGGTGAGAATACGTGTGCCCTGCCTGTCACCCTCCTGTCTGGAACATCAAGGTCAATGACGGCACCAACATCAATAGTCATACGTTAACTGCACAGAGAAGTGTAAGGATCGTGATTTCACCCCATAAAGAGGGAAAAAAAATCCATGATAGAGAGAGACAGGAGCGTTGGTGGAGTTATATCCTCGTGTAATTGTGATGAATGGCATTTAACCCAAAAGTGAGGGGACGGACTTAAAAGAGGAGCGTGGGTCTTGAGCTGCAGGGACAGCTGGGGAAGCCAGGGGAAGGGTGCAGAGTGCAGCCCGCGAGCTATACCCGGGGCCTGCAAATTCGCTTTTTTTTTTTTGCAAATTCGCTTCTGATGGAGCGGGAGGCTTAGGGGACTCCAAGTGACTGACATCAGGATTACAACCCTATGTGCATTACTTATTCATTGAAGGCACTGAGTGTCCTTTTACACTTTACATGCTCTGATGAAACAGAAGTGATTTTCCTTACTTAGTGTGTGTCAGGAGGGGTAAAACCTTTGAAGTCAACATTTGTTTTTATGTATCCTTATTCCCCCCGCCCAGGACATTTGGCTCAGTATTTTAAACACTGTGCAGTTTTAATAATCATTTAATAAATGAACACATGAATAAATGAATGTCAAAGGTGTCTTGTCAGTGGCTTTCATCCAGCAGTGCCAATTAAATGTGTTTTTGAGAGAATGTTTGGTATTCATCTAGTAATATGTTCAGTAATATCTTGATGTCCTGTACTCTATAGTTAAAAATATCTCACTAATCTCATTGCCCAATTTAATATAAATGTCTCAATTTTGAACTGTGCTTTGGAAGTATTTGGGGTTTATATTTTTAAATTTAGAGAGCACTGCTCTACTTTCTTTTATTTTTTAACACTGTTCTACTTGAAACTGTAAAATAACTTCTATAGTAGTTGAAGTGCATTAAATATACTAACAAAAAGAATAAGGTTTAAATGTAATAACACACACAAAACTTGCTTCATTTATAATACTAAAGCTATATGTATTTTATATATTTTATATATATTACATATATTTATATAATCGTTTTCTTCCTAGACAAAATAAAGTCATTTTGATGGCAAAATAAAAGTTATATGCATTTAACAATAGCTTATTGTGTATGTGTATATACATATGTACACACACATAGCAACCCAGATCAGACCAAAACACAATTTTTAAAGATTTTTGTATTTATTTACTTGTCACAGGGAGAGAAATCACAAGCAGGCAGAGAGGCAGGCAGAGAGAGAGGGGGAAGCAGGCTCCCCGCTGAGCAGAGAGCCCGATGTGGGGCTCGATTCCAGGATCCTGAGATGGTAACCTGAGCTGAAGGCAGAGGCTTTAACCCACTGAGCCACCCATGTGCCCCAAAACACAATTTTGAAGTATATACTGTATAAAACTTCTGTTTTGAAATGAAATTAAATAGAATTTTTAAATGTTAGTATAAGGAAGGATGGTCTACGTGTCATTTTATTCCTGGAAGAATTTCTAAACTCCCTCCAGCCTTCATTTTCTCCCTCTTAGAAGTTTGTTGAATTTAAAAGGTATTTAGTCAGACAGAATTACTTGAACATTAACAGAATATACAAAGAACCTTCATGTTTTGCATAAATTATTTTCATTAATAGCACGGCATGAGGTGCTTGCTTGAATAACTTTTTTGTCAACAGTAAAAAGAACCTGCTTTCAGAAAAGAGGTTGTGCATAAAATTTAAAGAGGGTGACAACTAATTTTCATCTTAACAAGTAAACATTAAAGTCATTTTTTAAAAAAAAGACTATATAAATCAGAGTAATTTACTAAATTATACTTTTTGCTAATATTCCCTCTTTGAGACTTAGAGCTCACGTACTAACATTTCTAAAGCAAACTGGTGACTTTAGGGAAAATTCCACAATCACTAACAATAAGCCCTACCATGACTTATTCGACTGTTTGCACAAGTTAATTTATATGCATTTGCTTTAATTTCAATATATTATTTAGAGCTGGTTCTCTGCTCTGACTCAGGCCTTGTTAGTCAGTAGAAAAAGAAGCAAATGCTTGTTTGTTTTAATTCAGTCTTTGCTTGTGGTCCTCCAGCTGGGATGGGGAGAAATGAGCACCCTCCCCCCCCACCAAAATGAACTCCCCTAGTTCCTGCATCCATTTAAAACCCGAATATGATTTCTGAGTTAGTTGGAAGGAAAATACTAAATTTATATATTAAGGTGCAGATTTCATTATATTCTTGTTTTAAAACTGACCATAATTACTTAAAAAACACACAAAGAAGTTTTAGAAATCAGTTTTAATGCACTTGCAAAATATCCTGGATCTTTCCCAAAAGACTCATGTACTTAACAATTATTTGTTGAGAATCTGTTAAGATCACAAATTGGTCATATGTATTTCTTCATTAGTAGCATTTCTATTTTTAAAACAAGTATGATTATGCATACTTTTATTTAATCATATATACATATATATATATATACATATCTGTATAGGTTTTTACTTTGTTTTCAACATGTGATTAGTGCTGAGTCATTTCAGACCCTCTAAGACATTATTTTTCCTCATTAGGTTGAGATTATATTTTCTACCTTACTAAGGTGTGAAATTAAGTGAAATGAGATACATAAATTTTGTTTTTTAATAAATATATTGTATATTTCATCTTGTTTTACATTTGATTTAGGTTGATTATATGTTTGTGTACATGTATGTAAGAGTCCCCAACAAAAACTCATGAGGTGGGAGAAGGAGGGAGGGAATCTACGGCTGCAGAACATAAAAGGGGTAGGCTTTAAACTTAGCTGTGGATTTACTCTCCTGAACTCATTGCTAAGATCTAAGCATCTCTCTCTTTACTGCTAAAATCAAGATAATGTTCTTTGATAGTGAAAACAGGTTAGGTTTTGAAAAGATTTTGTAGACAAGTTTTATATACATATATGGCCACATAGAAGTGGTTTTTAAGATGTCACTGGAAAAAAAACAGGTAGGATGTTCCTGGTAGAAGTCTGTTTGATTGGAGGATATGACAAAGTAAGATCGAGAAGTTGCAGTGGGCTACACACCTGTTAGATGGGTCAAAATTCAACACTAAGTGCTGGTGAGAACGCGGGTAGTAACAAAAACTGTCTTTCACTGTTGGTGGGAATGTAAACTGGTACAGCCACTTTGGAAGATAGTTGGGTGGCTTCTCACAAAACTAGGGATGCTCTTCCCACATAATCCAGAAATTGTGTTTCCTAGTGTTTACCCAAAGGACTTAAAAGCTTATGTCCAAACAAAAACCTGGATCCAGATGTTTATAGCAGCTTTATTCATAATTGCCAAAACCTGGAAGCCACCAATACGTCCTTGAGTAGATGGACACATAAACTGTGGTCTATCCAGACAGTGGGATATTATTCAACTCTGATATGAAATGGGCTATCAAACCCTAGGAAGGCATGGAGGGAAACTTAGGTGCATATAACTAAGTGAAAGAAGCCAATCTAAGTGAAAGGCTGCTTATTGCATGATTCCAACTATATGACACTCTAAAAAAGGCAAAACTATGGACACAACCATGGCTGCCGGGGCTGGGGGAAGAGAGGGACCAATAAGAGAAGCACAGAGGCTTTAAGGGTGGTGAAAATACTCTCTGTATTATAACGGCAGATACGTGTCATTATACATGTGTCCAAATGTACAAAATGTAAAATAGGAAGCAAGAACTCTCATGTAAACTAAGGACTTTAGGTGATAGAGATGTGTCAATGTAGGCTCATCAATTGTAACAAATGCCCCGCTATAATGAGGAATGTTGAAGAGTGGGGGGGACTATGGGCCTGTCAGGCAGGTGGTCCATAGGAAATCTCTGTATCTTCCTATCAAATTTGATACGAAGCTAAAACTTTTCTAAATTTTTTTAAAGAAATTTTTGCACTTTGGCTGGATTGTAGAGTCCAGAAAAATAGGTCCTGGACTAGAGAGAGCTTTTAATTCCAGCCCTTAGAGTTAGTTTTTATTATTTTTATAAGAAATAAGAGCTATTAAAGTTGTTTAAGAAGGAACTTAGGGAAAAATAAAATTTTAATTTGAAGAATGGATTCAATTTTAGACAGAAGGGAATACTGACTAGAGAATTATCATAGAATAAAAAAAAAAATGAAGGTCTATGTGTAATGAGAAGGGCTAGAAATGCACCATTTATTGAAGAGTCACCAAGGTACACTGTCTACGTTATCTCAGTTAAAAAGGATGGCAAAAGAGAGGAGGCCTGAGACCAGACAGTACAAAATATGCCAGATTCCCAGCTCATTGGCTCAGTGACTTCCCTCCCATATTTAATCAGTATTGCACAGGTACAAACACCTGCAGGGAAGCTACAATGAAAAATAATGAAGAAAAGAAAAAGAAATTCTCTCTTCCTCATTGACTTTCTCAAAATTATAAACCAAGAATTGCAACTTTGGCACAATTTTTATTTTTTTCCCCCATTTCTGCTATTGGTGTCCTGGAGAAATAGAAGAGCTACTTCTAGGGGGGAAATAATGGCTTTAGTTATTTTCGGGTTTATTTTATTGATTTCTCTCCTGTCAACACTGGCTTCCGCTTTCTGACATGTAGTGCTCATATTCATTATTTTTTTCAATCAGCCTACAAGTCCTTGAGGGCAAAGACCATGTGTTGTGTTTCTTGGTATCTACGACCACAGTCTATACAGTGCCTGATAGGCTGTGCGTGTGCACGCACATGTGCACACACACACACTTATAGGTCTGAGAATAGGTCTCAAGAAATAACATATCTTCAATTTGAATCAAGTCTATAGACATAGTGATTTAAGTGGCATCACGTTACATGCAACATTTTTGATATGTCAAGTTTTCCATTTGAATTAAATGCCTGTGAACGGAATTAAGGAGTTGGCGGTATGATAGAAAGTGATCCAGCGATAATCCAAGTCCTTCATTTAACTCTAAAGAGTTGAGGATAAGCCTGCCACTACAGAGTCATAGAGTTACCTGAGGAAATTTTCTCCGTGGCAGTTTTAGACCATGTAATCAAGGCATCAAAGTCAGACATAAGAAAGTCATTACGAAAGGGCAACAAGACTGTGATTTTCATTGAAGAATATAAAATAGCTTTATCTATTTGCATTTTCCTCGTCTTTAAAACTGTTATGTTCCCCTGTTCAACTTTCAACTGGAGTCTCTGTATTGCTTTGGGCTTTTCTCCTTCAGATCTTTTCCTATTCTGACCCGGGTCTGATAGCTGTTTCCTCCCTGCACTCTTGTCCTTGTTCCTCTATTTCTACGAGACTGGAGATGGCTGGGCACCTTCTCCAGTTTGACCCTGAACCTGTAAAAATGGCGTCACAGCTTCACTGTTCTAGAGTTGGGCTCTCCCTCAACCTGCCATCACTTGACGGGGTCAGCTTCCTCATGCCAGCTCTACCTGCTTAAGGAAGGGACACCGGGACAGTTGTCCGGACACATGCATTGCTGACTTGGACAGAGAATTAACAGGGCAGACAGAAATAAATGAGCGTGTGTGAGCTCAGCAAATGCCAGAGCTCAGTCTCTTGTTTTGAATCTGATGGTTTCGGCTACCATGGCGTCCTTTCACATGTGCACCTCACCTGCTCTCTCGCTCTCTGCTTCTAGCCTACGTGTGTTCTCTGTCAATAGATAAAGGGTTACATTCCAAAGAGAGATGCACATGGGACGTTGAGCAAAAGGTGAACCCAACGAAGACCAGGAATGAGGAATGGCATTTAGCATGAGATATTATTTTTTATATTAATATTATCTGTTTAGGCATTTATCCTCATAGGGTTAGAAAACAACTTATCATGAAAGCATCCTGGGTGTTTTTTTTTTTTTTTTTTTTAAGATTTTATTTATTTGTTTGTCAGAGAGAGAGAAAATGAGCAGGGGGAGGGGCAGGTGGAGAGGGAGAAGCA
Source organism: Nasua narica (assembly GCA_028533885.1). NCBI lineage: Eukaryota > Metazoa > Chordata > Mammalia > Carnivora > Procyonidae > Nasua > Nasua narica. The sequence continues at coordinate 176,704,031 of CM052800.1, read as the reverse complement.
GACTCCCTGCTGAGCAAGGAGCCCAATGCGGGACTCGATCCCAGGACCCTGAGATCATGACCTGAGCTGAACACAGATGCTTAACCAACTGGGCCACCCAGAGGCCCCAGCATTGTTTTCTTGACTAAGAATTTACCAGAAGGTTCTTCTGTAACTTATTGTATGTCCCAGTTGTAGGAGTATAAGTGTTACCTGGACAGATGTTATAATTCCCTGGATTTTGGAAGAGGCCAATCCTAGGCCCCTAGGAAACCTAATAAGTCTCAAAATCTCCTTCCTTCACCTATCGGCATGTGGACACACCCATTAGCCAGGAGGATGCTTTTTTTTTTCTATAGAAATCTCTCTGGTTAAATGAATCTTGCACATACAACATAATTAAGCATACTGCTAAAGCCATCTTTCAGACTGTAAAAATATTTTAACAATTATAGAGGAAATAAGTGAGAACATTTTCTAAGGAAGGGGTCTTTCCCTTCACAGAACACAAAATAACATTTTACTACCTTAACTGCTACCTTCTGTGTGTACAAATGCCGAGAAATAAGTGCTCAGTTAGTGTTAGCCAGTGTGCTTGCTCTACTTACAAGATCTATGATCTAATGGGTCCCTAGCATATATACAGCCTCAAGAACCAACAGAGAGAAGACAGAGGGAGGATTTGGAATTACGGGGAAAAAGAAACAAAATGGCACTAATTCAATATGTGCCAATATTTGGCCTTTAATTATATTTTATCACACAAGTGTAATTTCCTTCAAGCAAGAGTCACATAATTCATATTCTAAGGAATTTTCATTATACAAATATATTGCATATTATTAAAGATTTTATTAAGTAATCTCTACACTCAATATGGGGCTTGAACTCATGACCCCAAAACCAAGAGTTGCATGTTCCACTGACTGGACCAGGAAGGTGCCCCTTGCATATTTTATTTCAAAATTTTCAGGACCTGAAACTTCCCATTCTCCTTTATTCAAAACCAAATGTAGAAATGCAGTATTAAAAATAATAATAATTGCACAACAAAGGAACCCAAATGAAAGTCACCTGTGGAATGGTAAGAATCATTTACAAAAACATACAACATACACAACTCAACGGCGAAATGGTAACAACCCAATTAAGAAATGGGCAAATGTCCTGAAGAGACATTTTTCCCAAGAAGACATTCAAATGGCCAATAGGTACATGAAAAGTACTCAGTATCTCTAATCATCAGGGAAATGCAAACTGAAATCTCAATGAGGTTAGTTACCAAAAAAAATAAGAAAAAACAAATGCTGGCAAGGAAAAGTAACCCTCATGCATGGTCAGTGGGAATGCATACTGGTACAGTCACTATGGGAAACAATATGGAGGTCCCTCGAGAAAATGAAAATGTAACTATCATATGATACAGTAATTTCATTTCTGAGTATACACCCAAAGGAAACAAACCATTATCTTGAAGAGCTATCTGTACTCAGATGTTCACTGTAGCATTATTCACAACAGCCAAGGTATGGAAACAACCTAAGTGTCCACCAAGGGATGAATGGATAAAGCATAGAATACAATATTCTATTGTGTGTAGATCCATATATAGATATATGTAGATAGATATCCAGAATATTATTCAGATATGTGTTCTGAATAGACTATTATTCAGTCATGAAGGAGGAGATGCTGCCATTTATGACAACATAGGTGAACTTGGCGTGCATTATATAAGTAAGCCAGACAGAGATACATATGCAATGTATCACTTTTATGTAGAACAAAAAAAAATTAAGTCAAATTGAGAGAAATACAGTAGTATAGTGGTCGTCAGGGACTTGGGGGGCAGGTGAACTAGGGAGAGACTGGCAAAATGCGCACAAGATTTTAGTTGCAAGATGGATAAGGTTTGCCAATCTAATGATACCTAGTTGATAACAGTGAAATGATGCAATGGAACTATGCCAGGAGTGTGGGAAATTAGTTGTTTTCATGCAAAATAAACAAGATGATGAAATGTGTTAATGGTGCAAATCTGTTCATTTTTATATATACACTACAATGTGTGTGTGTGTGTGTGTGTGTGTGTGTTTTCAGTAAGCTCCATGCCCAATGTGAGTCTTTAACTCATGACCCCGAGACCCAGAGTCACACGCTCCATTGACTGAGCCAGTTGGGTGCCCCCTACAATGTTATTAATTATACTTTTAGAGGGCTGAAAAATAATAATAAAGATTGAAATAGAGCAGACCTGGCAGAACATGGTGAGACTAGAAGGAAAGCCCATCTTCCAAGGGCCATGTTTCCTGACTTTGCCTCCTGCTGCAAGGGCCCAGAACTCACAGAACATGAAAATCAGCCCCATAAGATACACTCACATCATCTCCTTCCTACACTGGGACTGGTGCTAAAGGTAACTGGTAGTGTCGAAGATTCTAGCCTGTAAGCTAGTGTTTGATTTTGTTTGATCTTGTTAAAGTTATTTAACTGAGGAAATCTCTATAAATTGGGGATGGTAATAGGACCCACCTTGTCGCCATGTTGTAGGGCTTAAATAAGATGGTGCACTGAACATATGAAAGAAAAAAAGAACACTTACATTGTGCATGTAGTAACTACTGGTACTTTCTACCCAGTTTATGGAAGTACTCAGTGACTAAGAATTGGATAGAATTCCCTACTTACTGGTAATATATGTGTATACATATATGAATATTTATGTGAACATTTACATGAATATTTATTGGAAATATATATTGTACACATATGAATATATACACTAACATATATGTACATATATGCACATAATGGTATATTTACATGTGTAATTTATTGGAATATATATTGTGTGGGCATGTGTGTTTATAGGCACAAGATGATTATTTTTATTTCAGTAAAATGGTAGCATTTTCCACAGAAAAATTCCCAGGGAACTTCAAATACCCGTGTCTTTCTCCCTAAAAGCATGTTTAATACAACACACTCTGCTGAGCATATGCTCCCTAGGCAATGACTCGCAAACACAAGACAATAATGTCACAGACATCCCCTTTCTTGTTTCCAAATGTATTTTGCTGCCTCGGTTCACAAATGTTCTGCCCATCCTCCTTCGATTTTATTGGGCTTTGGACCCCACGGCAAGGGGCTTAGCACATGGAAACAAAAATAAGCAAACGTTCTTTGATTTGTGCAAAGCTGTCAAAATGGTAAATATGACAGCGACTGAGCAATGGGAAAAGGAATCCAAATTTTGTATGAATGGGTCCATTCCCGTCCAGAGAGAAAAAGGTTAGAATTGGCTTCAAAGTGTTCAAGGCGACCTTGTCTCTCTCTGCCAAGTACTGGTGATGGAGAAGAAAGGTCTTGTTTATTGCGATAAATCTGGAAAATCAGCATAGAAAACGACAAACCCAAGAAGGGCGCACAGAAGCCCAGAGCAGGGGCGCACACGCGGGGGGGGGGGGGGGCAGTGGTCTCAGTTCCCCATGGAGCGCCCCTGTCACCCATCTCCATGTTTCCCATGATAATACAGCCATGATGTGAATGAGCTTCCTCTACGGCAACTAGGAGACAAATCATAACAGAACCCTGTGTGTAGGGTCAGTGGGGACTAAGGAAGGCACCACTGCTGGCGAAGCAAACAAAACTCTGAAATCCCAGATTAAGTCCCAATCTTCACCGGTGGGAGGGGCAAGCTCCAGGAAGAAGCTAATCAGAAGCAAGGAGCTGGGGTGCTAGCAAAAACACTGTCCCTGAGTGGTTTTTCCAAAGCGTGCACCCCTTAGTGCTGTAGACCCCCTGCTGTAGAGATTGAGGTTTAGGTGAAGTCCTAACCTCTCCTCAGGTTCTCATTCAACGTGTCAACACTGCAAGGGAAAGGGAATACGCACAGGCAAATAATTTCTCAGCACTCTCTCCGTGCTGGAATGGGAGTCTCCGGGAAGCTTGGCGTTATTCCCCCAGGCAGGAGGAATAAGGGAGAAGCTCCCAGAGACACGCATGCAGACCAGCTATGGGTAAATGTGGGGACACCAAGACACTGTTTAACTAGCTGTTACAAGTGGACCACCTCAACCCCTTTGTTGGCTCAACAATGGCGCTCTGTCCACGTACCCGGTGGTTTTGCAACCGTGAGCTCCTCTGAGGGTCGCCCAACACACAGCCCAGAGGACGGGGTTGACAGAGGGCTGACGCTACCAATCCTAGTTCAGGGGGACAAAAGAGAGGGACCAGAAAGTTACGGAGAGCCACACAACCATCCACACTCCTTTCCAGAAGAACATGCAACTCGCTATAATTACTCATTCACTGTTATCCTTTAAAGAACTGACATAAGTAACTCAGGGGGTAAGCAGCCTACTCTTGATTTTGGCTCAGGTCACAATCCCAGGGTTGTGAAACCCAGACCCACGTTGGGCTCCACATTCAATGCGGAGTCTGCTGGAAGGTTCTCTCTTTCCTTCTCCCTCTGCCCCTCCTGCTTGCTCTCGCCCTAAAATAAATAAATCTTTGAAAAAATTAAGTCTTTTAAATATCTCCCAATATTTATTTTTTTCCTCTCTCAGCTTTCAAACTGGATGAGTGTGGATGTCTTCTCATCTCCAATCTGTTTGAAGCTTCTTAGAGGCTAGGAGTCCATTTTGCATTTCATTTGTTTTCCCCTCGCATTCCCTGCAGACAGCCGATGCTCCGTGTGCAGGATTGTTACTGCCGACGATGAAGCTAGACACTGAAGCAAGCGGGGGTGACGTTTCAGCACCGATGGAAACAGAGTCGTCTGTGTGCCTTAATTTGGCTCGTGGCTGTCTATCCTAAAGCATCCCTTACCTTATAGTTTTTGTTCTTTTTAAAATGTAAATTTGGTGATAAGACCTTGTCTCTTCCTCAAATACAAAATCCCATCTCGGATGGCTTTCCCCAGCGGACCGTAAGGACCCGTGTTATTGACCAAGTCTACACCGCAGGGCAGGCTATCTCACATCCTAGAAGGTTTTTTGGCAGCTCACATCGGAGTTGCCAGCTTACTACCCAAAATGGATTCACAACATAGTAGGCACTTGAAGAAATCAGGAGAACATGTCAACCTCATATCCACAGGTGATGAGAGGGAAGTGTTCACTTTGAAAGTTCACTTTCAAAGGAAACTGAACTGTGTTGCTGCCTAACTTGGCCTAAAATTAAATCAATATTCAAGTAACTGCTACACCATTTTAAAAGTTGGAAGTGTTTTTAGTGTGTTGACCCTGGTGGGTGCTATTGATAGATCAAGTGATAATTCTGACAATAAAATCACCAAAAATTCTTACAAATGAATTACATGTATATAATATATATATATATATATATATATATAATTTCAAATGAATTACATATATAATTGCAAATGGATATAATCCATTTGCAATTATATATATATGCACATATATATATAGTCATTTTAATCCACTGAATAAGAAAGCTACCCTCTCCCCAGGAGAAAGGGGGATTTTAAAATGAAGTGTTCAGCTACGAGAGAACCTCTGGAAAGTTGCCAAATTAGAGTGGAGAGATAAAGGTAAACTAAAAATAAAACTTACTTTATTAAAACAATGTCATCCAGCACTGTTGTGACTCAAAGAGTTGTCAGTCAACGTCTGAGTTATCTGGTGATTTTGCATTTCCGACATCCTTCATACAGAGTTGCTACCCTACCACACAGCATGTGTGGACACATAGTTCAAAATTAAATACACGTTTGCCTAAGAGGTCAGGAGCCCCTCCCATACGCTCTGAAATAATGACTTTTTGGGGACATCTAGTCATAAAGAGGAAGCCCGACCGGCTGTGGGTTTTCATTTTCATTGCCCAAACTAATGCACGCCCAGAAGCACCTCCAATTTCAATTGACCAGGAAGATCAGCCAGGTAAAGTCGGTCCGAAAACTGGCAAGTGTTCTTCGTAAATGTAGAAGCACTAAGCTCACGACAAAAAACCCGAACCAGCGGAAGACTTCACAAGAGCCCACCTGCGACCCAGCCCGGACCCCCCGAGCCCCAAGTGACGAGGCACAGTCTGGACTTTCGGGGCACAGGGCTGGGGCCGTGAGAAACACCCCCTTCTGTGCTGACTCAAGGAGCAACCACAAGAAAATTCACCATCGCTGGTACAAAGGACTCCAGAAAAACAGTGAGGGGCCCCAAAGCCAGATTTCAGCGTTTCGCTATTGCCGTGGTGCTATGAACACAAGCAGCATTATGAGCAAGAGACTTAGAGAAATGACCTCCTCGGGGTCATCTTCAAGGACGCGCTAGAAACAGTGCCCTCGAGTACCCTCTACCAGCTTCGGTCCCTCTGCTGACAGTGGGAACTTCTAAGGAAACATACATCTGTATGTCCACGTCCACACTGGCCAAGTCCAGGGGGTCCTGGGGACACAGGGGCAGCTCGCTAGTGCTCCAAGCCCCTGTGAAATCGCGAGTGTTAAACCCTCTATTTACACTGGCTGCCGGCACAATGGAGAGCCCCGCACTGAGGACCTCCTTCAAGTTTAGAGTCGCAGACGCCTGTAGAGTGCTCATGCCTCTGCCTGTGTTTTTCTCTCTCAAGCCTTCATTTATATTCCCCTCACCTCTGCCCAGGCTCTCATGAGTTCCCACGGGCTGCAGCTGCCTTTTCAGATGTGTTCTGTTTCCAGTAACATTCTGAAAATACAAATGATTACTGTGCCCATTAATTTTCCATAAGATGTTTCACGATTTTTTTCTTTTTTTGCCCTCTACCTATGTTTTGGGATTTGACTCGTCAAACGGCAAGTTTAGAACTTCAGATAGCCTATTTAGGAAATTGGAATTCTAATCTTATGGTTGAATTTTAAATAGGAGACAAACTCCAAAAAACTTTAAAAAATTACAATGCAGTCATTTTTGTAGGATGTGGATTTTTTTTTTTTTTTTTTCATTTTTGGCGTACTTTTAGTTCTATTGGCTGAGGTGAACCTTAAGTCCTTCCTATTAAAAAATAAGAAAACAGATCCAGAGAAGTGGGGAAGATTTAACAGCAGGCTCTCCCTTTTGGGATCATTTCTCATGATTCAGTAGGTAAACTGCTGTATTTTCATAAATTCCATAAAGGGAATCATCAAAGGGGAGAGTTGAATCAAACACTGAACTATTTTCTCTGATTGGCATTTGAATTAACAGAAACTTTCAGTTTGCCTGTGTACCTGCTGCCTAAATTCAGAGATTAGATTCTTTATCGCTTTCTTGAAAAGAAAAAAAAAAAAAGAATATCACTTGGATTATATTGACCTTATTTCTTTTGCTTTTTATGTTCTGTTTTTTGGAGTTTTTTGTTTTGCTTTTTGAAAGTGCTGGTTACATAAGGTCCTACCATAACCCAAGTTTTAAATTCCAATTTTCCAATAACGTCACCTTTTTTTTCTCTAAAATTTTACTCTTCGCTAAGGCTTTTTTTTTTTTTTTTTAAGTATTTATTTATTTATTTGAGAGAGACAGAAAGCAAGAGTAGGGGGAGGGATAGAGGGAGGAGCAGACTCCCCACCAAGCAAGGAGCCCAACCTGGGGCTTGATTCCAGGACTCTGAGACCAGACTAAGCCAGACGCCTAACCAACTGAGCCACCCAGGCGCCCCTGCTAAGGCTCCTTTCTACAGACAGAAAGCACGTTGGCAAGTTGTGTGATTAACGGATGTTTAATGCTACCTTAGGTCTTTGTAACCCATGTGTCCTTGGCTCTTTCTGTCCCTTCCCTCCTGGAATGAGTTTTTGTCTCTGCCATTCTGTGTAGGAATGTGTTCTCAAGGTGAGCGAGCATGAGCACACATTACCCCCAAGGGCCCTGCGACACTATTCATATTTAAAATGACATTTTTTGATGTATTACAAAGCCATTTACAGAAGGTATTTCACATCTGATAGTAAAAACAGCAACTCATTATAACCAATATCAGCATGGATATTGCCAGCAGTTTCTTTTAAGTACTTCTTGTGGGAGTAAACGCGCAGTGCCAATTAAAACCCTTAAAAAATGTACATATTCAATGTCCTAGCCAGTTTTAGGAATGTCATGAAAAAAATCTGGATATTTACACAAACATGCTGTGATTCATCACACCATTAGGTAAAATAGCGAGGAAAACAAATCCCACCGATGTATAGAGTGGGAACACCGTGGTATGACCGAGACAGGGAATTAGTGAAAAAATAACTAATAAAAATAAAAATTACTCATAATACTTAAGTGGAACACTCAGGTTAATTATACTTACTGCATGCTTCACTTTTTATTTTTTCTCTTAAAACTTGCTTTCCAAACAGATCATGCAAAAGCATCATTTGTTGACAAATGTTTTGCAGCAAGTCTACTTCTTGCAAGCTTATTTTCTTGGCAAATGGGAACCAATGAAAATAAAATTTTAATAAGTCCTTAATACCTTGCCTGAAAACTAGTTTGGATGGAGGACTCGGCCTCCAGCCGTGCCCCCCACAAAGCTCCCTGGGGCCTGGTGGGGGTGGCTTGGGGGCTGTGCCTTAGAAAGGGACCTCTACAGAGGGATCTGCACTTCCTTCAAAGGGCCATCACCTGCTTGGGGCTATTTACACGATTTTCCAAAGAATGTTTAACTTTTATATATTTACCTCCTTTTCTGACCTGTCATGCCCTGCTAGTGAAGCACATGCATAATACAAACATTCTTTGAAAATACAGTGTAATACTCCTAAAGTTATCCCTTAAAAACAGCACACGAATCAACAAATCATTCCTGTGTAAGTAGAAATGCACTTCTGAAAACTACAAAACTATGCCTGCCTCTCTGCCTACTTGTGATCTCTCTCTGTCAAATAAATAAATAAAATCTTAAAAAAAAAAGAAACTACAAAACTCTGTCATTCTAGAATTAAAAAAACCAAACATTAATATTGGAAAGGGAAAAATTCTATCACTGTAGTATATGATTTTCTTTAATTTCTTAAATATATTACAATATCATTGGTATTAGAAACAAAGATTTAATTGGAAGTATACTATCATTTTCCAAGGCCAGTGAATATTTTAGTTGTGTATTGATTTAAATCATCCAATTTGGCATGATATGAGAATTAGTAGCTTGTTCCCAGAAATCAACTGTGGTCTAATATGTATTTTATGTATACTTTTATATTCCTGTCTGTGTATTCACAGTTACACACACACACACACACACACACACGTACCACACACACTTTACTAGCTAGAAGTCCAAAGTCTAAATAAAAAAATGATTTTATTTATCTATTTGAAAGAGAGAGAAACATAACGAGAGCGAGCGAGCAGAGAGGAAAGGGAGAAGCAGGCCCCCCCAATAAGGAGGGAGCCTAATGTGGGGCTCAATCCTAGGACCCTGGGATCATGACGTGAGCCAAAGGCCGACACGATGGACTGAGCCACCCAGGCGCCCCGGTCCAAAGTCTCTTACAAAAACATTTAAATTAAAAGAATCTAGTTATGGGGTGCCTGGGTGTATATACAGATCTATATTTATAATTATATAAATATATAGATTACATTCTGCTGGGGAAATAAGCCGTATATTTTATCTTCACTTGAACCAGATTTTCAAAGTAGTATGTGCAAATAATAGTACATAGCTACCTATGAAGTTATGGTAAAACTACAAAAATAGATGGACAATAAAAAAGGAAATTGTGTATAGTATGTATTTAGTTCTCTCAAAATATTTACATGTTTACTTTCACAACTAATGACAATCATACATTCCTCTCCATAGTGATAACCCTTGCTCGTAATAATAAGCATCATTTGGTGAAAGAACATTCAACTGCTTAAAAACCACGGAATGCCTTGGAATAGGTTGGCGATTCTGCCTTTTCATAAATAGCTGCTTATGGACGTATGCAAAAAAGAAAATTAACACGTATTACCAGATTTACAATGAAATCACCCCCATACCATAGTAACTGAAATGGTTTGGAAAAGTATTTGATTGATTAACCATTACGATGAAATTCTCTTTTTTAGCGAGAACAGATTCCCCACCAGCGTCCGTTAAGGAATCCAGAATTCCTCTACCTAATGAGTTGATGTTGGACTTGTTAGCAATGTTAAAAATGAGTTACATATCTGAAACCTCATTTGGCAAAGATAGAGCTTTTCAGGGAAGTGTACTTCATAACTCTAAAAAAAAAAAAAAACCCTTGTTTTAATGATTTGAAAAATACTACTTTGTTTACATGCCACACACATGACTGGCATATTGCCAAAGCAGGTCCCTATCGGACGTGTAAATTTACGGACGAATAGCCATCCGTGTGAATTACACAACCACTCAGAGTCACATACTGATTAATATGAATCAACTTAAGTAACAGGAGATAACCCAACTCAGAATAACAAGAGGCCAAAAAAATCATTAATTCATTACATAGTTTCCTCACTTCTGAAGAGAGTATTTTCAAATTCCAACAAGGATTTGCATGTTCGGCTCACAGTCCTTCAGTAGAGTTGGCAAGTTCTGGGTGTGAGGAAGGGTGACCATCTCCTCGCTTGACGAACTAGCATTTTACTGAAAATCCTAAGCCAATTTTTTTAATTTGTCGGATAATGTCTATCTCCTAATTTTCATATATATATATATATGAAAATATACATACATATATATGGAAAAGATACATATATACACACAGGCCATTTAACATTTGTGAAAATTAGGAGATAGTTACACAAATACACACATTGTAATACATATTATAATGGTTATACAGTATACTTTATAAAATGACTACGGCAATTAAAATAGGGATGTGGGGGCAGAAGGCAGGTGAAATTAACCAACCCAGAAACTGATGACCAATAAGCGTTCCTGATAGAGCTGTCTTAAGGCCTCTACGTTTCAATTCTATCCAACACTTTGACTTTCTTCCCTGAAACACTGAGCATTATCCACATGCCTTTCTGGTAGGAGCCGTGCAAGGATGCCCTCCAACTAGCCACTGGATCCAGGATAATAACTCTCTTTTAATTCCTTTCTGTTTGGTAATCGCTCAGCTTCTAGTTCCAGTGTCGTTTCTCCTATCTGGATATTTCACATAGGCCATCCATCGCACTGCTATGTGTTAATACTGTCTGTCGTACAGAAATAGCTACAGGAGACAAAGGTTGTTCCAAATTCATTTCTTCCATTTCTTGTGCAGTACAAGTTTGGGTCAGTTTTAGATGTTTATGGACTTCCACTGGGGGACGGGGGAAGCAGCAGCAGCTCTGGGCTTTTTAGGGATATGAGCTACATGGACATTTCTCTTTTTAACCATTAGATGAAACCCATTCACACCCCCTGTAAAAATTCAACTTTAAAACACACTAATAAATCACAGTGGAACGACTGTCACCCTTGAGAGGATGGCCAGCCCCTTCTCACAAAGGCTGCACACCTCACGTGACTTACAGAAAGGGTTTCTGGGACTCAAGCCCCGTGACTTCACAGAGGACTTAACAGTACTGATCGAGGGGTGGTCCAGGAAATCTGATGTAAAGTCATGGTTGGCACCAACTTCATTAATATGCAAACTAAAGAAAAAGGGGGAAATCACGGCAGAATAGCCCAAAGTATTCTCTATCTTACTTTTTAATTTCTATTTAAAAAATGTAATGTTTTCACACGTAATTTCTAGTTGCTATTGTGATTTCTTATAGTATTTTCTTATAGTATTTTCATTAGTTGCAGTATGAATTTTTTTCACATGTAATTTCTAGTTATTATTGGCCTTTGTTAGTTAAATAACAATATAGTGTTTTCATTAGTTGCAATATGAGTGAATGTACCAGCTGCACAAAGTGTTTGCAGGATGTTTTATGGATTGTTAAAATTAAAAATTTGAAATTAAAGTGAGAGATTTATTTATTATGTACTTATAGAAATCTATAATTCACCTGCTAGATTTAGATTTTTTTGGGGGGGCCCAAAAGTAGTAAGAATCTAATAGAGAAAACTCATTACTTAGAGTTGAAACTCTATAGCAATGATGCCTAACCTAAGATTTTAAATAATAAATGATTTGTGCTTATTTTTTAATCACATATATACTGGTTTCATGAATACTTTAAACATATATATATTATTAAAAACTTATCTTCTGAGGTTACTCTTACCTATCAGAGTAAATCCATAAACTTTTCTCATATGGTCAATGCTTCTTTAATTACTAAACCAGAAAGGTAAATATTATAATGCTCGTGAAGACACTTGAGTTATTTTCAAGTTGTGTATTATTCATTAGTGTGAAACACCTCAGGGAAAGTTTTTTCCCTTTTGTTTATTGATGCCTCGGTCTCCAGGGTCTAGAAGAGTTACTAACACAACAGTCAATAAATATTTGTTGAATAAAGTCAAAATATACTTTTGCAAGCTCTTGTCGACCTTCTCAATCTTACCAATTAAGAGCAAGGAAAACAAAGATGGATCTGCGTTAGTAATAATGACATTGTTACAGTGTTCTTTTACTACTGTCCCGACCAGCCCTATTCAACATGGCCAAGACCCCCTTTGAGCATCTACTGTCCCAAGATTCTCTATCGGCTTATTTAATCTCCACAAGAACGCTATGACATGATCCCTATTATTAGTATTGTTTGATAGATGGTGAACGTGAACCCGAAAGGCTCAGGAAACTTGCTCAAGTCTGTATGCCCCATGAGTGCCTTTGTGACTTTCCCCACTGAACCACACTCCCTTTCCCAGGGTCCTCTATGACTCGAACTGTGGATATGACATGCGGGAGACACCTCGGTTAGCAGCCCACTTCAAAGCCTCAGGAAACACCCCCTCTGGCAGAAGGAGGGTAGGAAGGCATCGACGCTGCTACAGGAACTGGTTCTAAGACATCCAAATCTCTAACCCACACACAAGTACGCTTTCTTTTTTTTTTTTCTTTTAAGAGTTTATTTATTTATTAGAGCGAGTGCACCCAAGAGAGCATGAACAAGGAGGGGGAGGAGGAGCAGAGGGAGAGGGAGAAACAAACTCCTCGATGAGCAGGGAGCCCGATGCAGGACTCGATTCCAGGACCCTAGGATCATGACTTAAGCGAAAGTAGACACCAACTGAGCTACTCAGGTGTCCCTAGATTTTCTACACCTTACATGTTTGCATTACATAATTTTAATCATTACTAATAACACAATATTTTTTTTAAGATTTTATTTATCCATTTATTAGGAAAGAGAGAGTGAGAGAGAGCATGAGAAGGGAGAAGGTCAGAGTGAGAAGCGGACTCCCCATGGAGCTAGGAGCGCGATGTGGGACTTGATCCCGGGACTCTGGGATCATGACCTGAGCTGAAGGCAGTCGCTCAACCAACTGTGCCACCCAGGGGCCCGATAACACAATATTTTTGACCATAAGTTGCTTTTTAATGATCTGAACTAATTTCTTAGGATAATTTTGAGGACTAAGATTTAGGTAGGGTAAGATGGTATACGGCATTTTCAGATTCTTATCAAAGTACTTTCAAAATAGAAAGATTTAACTCCTAAAGTAGAGGATGGTGTATTTTATGTTTTTTTTCAAAGATTTTTATTTATTTATTTGACAGAGAGAGAGATCACAAGTAGGCAGAGAGGCAGGCCAGAGAGAGAGGGGGAAGCAGGCTCCCTGCTGAGCTCGATCCCAGGACCCTGGGATCATGACTTGAGCCGAAGGCAGAGGCTTTAACCCACTGAGCCACCTAGGTGATCCTATTTTATCATGTTTTATTGAGCCTTCAGTAGTTTTATACAAAATATCTAATTAGGCAGATATTTTGCCTACCTTTTGTTTTCATCTGTTTTTATTGAAATGTGTTAATAGGTGAAATTATTATAATATTGTATCTATTATATATTCTGAAGTTGTCATATTAAAGTTTATACCAATATATAACTTTAGTCTATTTTTTTTTAAAGATTTTATTTATTTATTTATTTATTTATTAGGAAAGAGAGAGAGAGAGAGAGAGCAGGTCAGAGTGAGAAGCAGACTCCCCATGGAGCTGGGAGCCCGATGTGGGACTCGATCCCAGGACTGCGGGATCATGACCTGAGCCGAAGGCAGTCGCTCAACCAACTGCGCCACCCAGGGGCCCCATAACTTTAGTCTATATATGTATCTACAGAAGTTATATTTATAGCCAACTTATATACACAATATATACTATGGACAAACTGATACAGATAAGGATTTACATTCTATGTTGTGTTGTATATTTACTCAATATACTTGCTCCATGGTATCTTTGCGGATTCTATTTCTCATACATGAGTGCTTTTCAGTCAAGTGCAAAGCCTTGGACCATTCAGTGTGG
>CM052800.1:176654535-176689217 GCA_028533885.1 Nasua narica | reverse complement strand
CATAACTGTTTATTATCTTTACTTCTTTTCCATCCATTTACTTTTCAATGCATCCAACATACCAAAATCATCTTCATTTTCCTGAAGCAGTATTTTCCTTCTACCAACAGAATTTAGGAATATAGAGAACATTTTATCAACAAAAAAATAGAGCTTGTCATCAAAAATGAAGTTATTTGGTTTTGTTCCATCAAAAACAATGGATTGCTTTCTTTCATATCACCGAATATTTCTTGTCTTTCCCCACAGCTGTACTTTTTATTTTACACATCCCATGCCTAAAATACCCACACACATTTTCTATCCAGACCCTTTCTACTCTCAAGATGCATGTCAAATACCAACTTTTCTGTGAAATATTCTTTGATGACCTCACTAGGGGATTGCTTCTCTTTCCTCAAGCTCTGACAACATCTCGTTACTTCCATTGCTGATTTGTCATTTTTCATACACAGCATGATGATCGCCAATGGATACAGTTTATCGGGCACCTCTGTACTAGGTACAGTGATAGATCCTGACCTATATTTTAACCTTCACCCAGCAAGATGAGTATCATTAACCTCATTTTGTGGTCAGAAAACAAAAACTGGGAGTCTGAATAACTAACCCAAATCACCCAACTCCCAAGGGAAAGGGCACAAAGTTTAACCTATTGCCTCTCTTCATCCAAGGCCTCCGTTTTGACGAGAAGAGTTCAGCTGTTAAGGATTACTAGGGCTTTCCTGGAAGCACAGAAGAGAAGCCTTTCTAGACAGTGGAAATGGACTAAAGCCATAATGAAGGGAGACAGTATGCTGAATCAAGTCTCTCTCAGCTTAAGTGCAAAATGCAAGGTAAATGCCCACAGAGCTAAGGTCAAGCCGGTGTCTGCACCACATCAAGAGGCATAGCCTTACTCAGACTCACACTCCTTCATGTTAACCCACATCCTTCCAAAATGAAAGGCTTCGTGGTCAAATACACTTGGTGAATGCAATGTCCTCTACCTGATCTTCAAGCCACAATAGCCAGCAAGATATCAAAAGCAGAAATCTGAGAAACCATTATCCAGAGGAGAGAGCCATACCCTCCCCCCTCCCCCATGTTTGCGGCTCCATTATCCACAACAGCCAAGGCGAGCTAAGTGTGCAGCAATAGAGGAGTGGCCTTTAAAGTGGTTTATGTGTACAATGGAATACTCTCCAGCCTTAAAAAAAGGAAATCCTGCCATTTGCACTAATAGGGATGGCTTCTGAGGGCATCATGGTAAGTAATATGTCAGGCAGAGAAAGACAAATACTGTGGGGTCTCATTTATATGTGAAATCTAAGCAAAACAGAACAAAAGGTTGAACTCCTAAAAGCCGAGATAGAATGGTAGTTTCTCGGGGTGCGTGAGGTAGGGAGACGTTGGTCAAAGGCTAGAGTTTCAATGATGCGATGAGTAAGAACTGAGGATGTAGTGTACAAAAAAGTGTATTCCACAGCTGAAGCCTCACTATTTATGCCTCTACTTCTCTTACTGTCAACTGTGCATCATCTACACGCTCTGCACCCCCGCTACTTTTCTGGTCCACAGAATGGCAGCATCTATAGCACCTGGGAGCTTGATACGAAATAAGAATCTCACCTACCCCAAATCTACTGAGTCACAATCTACATTTTATGAAGATTCCAGGCGATTCCTGCATGCGTTGAAATTTGAGAAACACTAGACCCACACCTGTCACGGTCTCTGGCACATGCTATGTACTCTAACGGTATTTGCTAAACAGAAGCATCTCACCGTAGTATAAATTCTATGGTTCCCACGTTTGGTTTTTTACTAAGTTGTATACCATTACCAATATCTGATCTGGACACATACAGCAGTCGGGTTTCTAAGAAATCGAATGGGGTATATACTGATATCCCTGAATATTAAAAAATGATTTACTGTGGTCAAATATGTTGCCAAAATCAAATAGGGGTCAGCATTTTGGTTCTAACTTTTCTTTGAAAGCAATATTATTACTGTGGCTTTTATTATCACAGAGGTTTATAGCAAAGATAAGACAGAGGTTCTAAAAGTCCACCACAGAGAAGAGAGAAGATTTTCTAACTGAAAACATTTGGAACTTATTTCATAGTCTTTTAAATGAAGGAAAAGTTAGAAACTAACCTGTTTTCTAAAAAACAACAACAAGATTGTCACTTTGAAAGATTGTTCCTGTGTTCTAAGGTAGAAATCTGAACTTTTGACGAAGGGACATTTTCTTAGAGCAATAAACATGCAGGTAGTTACAGAAATCCCTGTCTGTTGTAGGCACTGTGCTGAGGGCTTTACAGACATTTCCTCGTTTGCTCCATTTAACAAGCCTCCGAGGGCCTGCCGTGATCATTTCCATTCTACAGACAGGGATGTGGGACTTGTAGAGAGCAAATCTGCTCTAGGTCATCAAGCTCCAAAAGTTGCGAAATCAAGACTGGAGCCTGAGTCTGATTTACGCAGAGATCTAAATCCACAGTCTTGGCTTGGTGACTCTTTGTCCTGCCTGCTTATGGAAAGACAAGGAGGAATAGAAAAGCACATTAACCCCCAGGACCCCAGCTTCTCAGTAAGGCAGAACCAGCTCTCAGAGGAGACAGAAGACCTAGCTTCTCTCCTAACCAACCAATTACGCGTTTAGGGCAGGCGCTTGACATTTTAGGAGGCAGCTTTCCTTTCCACGCAATGAAGTGATTGCATTAGATTTCCCATGTTCCAGCTACGCTACAATTTACAATGCATGAAAACCAAAACTTCCACGATGTAGATCTTTATTAAGAAGAGAAATGAAACAAGATGGGATGGGGAAGGAGACAAACCAGAAGAGACTCCTAAACTCACGAAACAAACTAAGGGTGGCTGGGAGGTGGGGGGGTTAGGGATATGGACATTGGGGAGGGCATGTGCTATGGCAAATGCTGTGAAATGTGTAAGCCTGATGATTCACAGACATGTACCCTGGGGCAAATAATACATTATATGTTAATAAAAAAATAAAAAAAAAAAGAATTGATGCTTTAATTCTCTAATGGGTTTCAAATCAGAGTAACTTGGGTGCTTTTATTTATTAAAGTCGAAAGATGGGAAATGTTAACATTTCCAGCAACTAGTCATTGAAAGGGCTTATCGGGTTCACAAGGCAAGTACTGGTAGGATGAATCCTAAGCAATAAAAGGTCACATTTGTTGGAGAAGTATTGGATTGTGCCGAATTACCTTATTCTCCTAACCAGTCCTCCATGAAATTATACAGACTCTATTTCAAGAAGAGAAAAATTAGATATTCAGGGTTTTGAGAGCACCTGTAGAGGGAGATATCAAAATGTATAATTGGGACGAGGTACGAATTGGTACGAATTGACGGATTTGGGCTCGTCAGTGAAAGTCTGCAAGGATTATTGGAGAATAAGTGAAACAGAATGGGCACAATGGCCCCTATGAAAGGCAGTGTGTTTTTAAAAGGCAAATTTATTTATTTAAAAACATTAAGTTAATTGAGCGGCTTTGGTTTCCTAGACAAAAGGCCACATACGGGAAGACAGGTTTGTGACTACAAAAAAACAAAAACAAAAAAAACAAAACAACATGTACTTGTATTTTGTGAAATGAATGCAAACCTCTTAAAAGGGAAACATTTTCCCATCGTCTTCAACATAAAGAATTAATAGGAAATATATTTTTCAATAAAATGAGGTCAAGCAGCTGGGGTTTCCCATGATGGGAGCCATATTACAACATAGTCACGGGTTCAGTGATGTATGTGCCCTGATTGGGACACAGAAACGTCAGTCTGGACTCTCCCTGGGCTCATGGTCCATTTTCCCAAATGCTTCCAGCTTCAGGGAGCAGAAATGTTTTATTTTTCTCTTTTTTTGCTATCCCTTCGTCTGGTCAGTGTGCATGCAGTCTTTGGAGAGAATACTGCCTTTCATCCAGGACCGCCACATTAAATAAACGATATAAATTTTCTGTATTCAAAATATTAATTAAAACGGGTAATTTTTTTTTTAACTTCCTTAGTCTTCAACTTCTGAAAATCTGGAGCCTGGTTTCAGCCAAAATGAAAGTTACCAAAAACATGCTATGAGGATGATATTTCAGACGGGAGAAGAAATAGCCAGGTCAGACCTAATTCTGGACAGTGAAGTGGTAAGAGGGTGCGTGGTGCATCTGTAACACATGGGAAGAGCGTGCATGGCTTGGAACCGCTCATCTCCAGTGCATTTGCTGGCCACTGAATCCGGGACACACAGCTGGAAGGCTGAAAGTCAGGTGGAAGCTTTCTATGGCCCTGTCCGAGAGCGCCTCCTGCTTTTCTCCTCCAGGTGGAGCCCAGCATCCAAGGCCCTTGAGCATTTGCTGCACAAGGTGCATCTCAGGGAATGGAGGGAGACCAGTGCTTTCAAAAATCCCACTGCCCGGAAGCTTTGCAAACACAGCCTGCCCGCTTTGCTCAGCCTGGAGGCCAGCGACATTATTTCCAAACACTCCCTTGCAGACCAAATGTCCCAGGGCAGCTGGCTCCCGATGGGAGGAATGGGGTGAAAACTGGTTTCACCATAGGCATTGCGGAGGGAGGTCCCCCAGTCTCAGGAAAGATAAATGTCGTTCGGATGATACAGGCAAAAAAATATCATAGATCAAGTTAGAAATTCTCCATTTTGTGCAATTAGCTCTTATCAAATAAATTTTCCTTTATTATCCTTTTGAGTTTTAGGGTGACGGTAACATGGACTTTGGATGACCTGAGCTGGCCGTTACTTTCCCCCCTGCCTGCAACTGAAAGGAGTCAAGGTTTATAGAGAAGCCTTAATATTTGCACTGTTGGGCCCTATCTTTAGTACCTTCAGACCTGTCATTTAGGTCGCATGTTAGAAGCCTTAATAATATCCACGATTATATTTATACCCAAAAGTATATATAACAGGTAAGCACATTAAGATTTATTTATTACCTGGTTGTATAGTTATTTATTACCCGGTTGTATAGTTAATACACACACACACACACACACACACACACACACACACACACACACACACACACAGGAAACTTCAGAAGCATGTTTCACGGTGAACACAAAGTAACAGGGCTCGCTGTGGACTAGAAGCTGCCTCATACTTCCCCTGCGGTCCACAGAGATGTGTTGGTATCAGCGTATAAGCATACTGCTGTTATTCTCCTCGCTTGGAGTCAGTAAGGAAGTACCACCTTGACATATCTAAATAAAGGAGGAAATACAGCTTGGGGCTCTCTCTGCTTACATCCCCACCCTCCCACCCAACAGCTGTACGGGAAGATATTGAACTCCGCTGGGTTTGGTTTTTCTCAGCTCTAATATGGGGATGGAAGTAACTCTAAGTGATGGCTTCTGTTTGCTCTTGCAAATAAGCAATGCATATTATCTATCATTCACTGTAGTATTCATAAGACACATTACTCGTATACATTTTTATAAACATATTTTGATTTAAAAAAGGTTTAGGAACAAGACTAACATGGTAGCATGTTAATTATGTCCTTAGACTCCTAGCCAGCGTGTAGAAGATCAAGAAGACATTCATAATTATATGTATGTGTTTATATATGTATACACAAACATATGTACATATGTGTGCATATATACACACACACAATACACAGAAATTCACATATATATCCACATATATAAATTATACTTATTTATGTTATACTTGCTTCCATAAAAATGCTGAAATGCATATATTACCGTATCTTTGTGGAACAGGATTACTGAATTTAACTTTAAAATGCAAAACATGAAAGAAAGAAACCCAATTATTTCAACTGGTGATATTGGGGCATTGCTATGTAGTCTCCGTATTCCTGAAGAGTGCCACTGCCTTTCCAAAATAATGTAACCAGAGTGAATTGTCGACATGAGGGAGGTCAAGGTCACAGAAACAAAGAAAAACTGAAAACAGTCACAGATTGGAGGAGGCAGAGAGACATAGCTCAATGCCACGTAGTTCCCGGGACTGACTCGGGGAACAGAAGAACACTGGTGGATGGCTGGAGAAACTCAGATCAGTTTTGTACACTAGTTATACCTTGTACCAGTGGGAATTTCTTGGTTTCCATAATTATGCATACTACGGTTGCGTAAGATGTTAGCACCACAGGAGGCCGGATTCAGGGTATGCAATGACTCTCTTGAGCTAGCTTTACAAATTCTCTATAAAATAATTTCAAAATGAACAGTTAAAAAATAAAATGAGGCGAGACGGGAAAGGTCCTTTTCTTCTGCCTTGGGCAGGGGAGTGGAAAGTTCCTTCCAGGGAATCTTTACTCTGTGCAGCCTCCATAATCCTTCGTCATTAGCAATTAAATATGCACCAAGTCACTTCTCAATTAAGTGACAAGTTGGATAAACATTGTAGGTGTTAATTGACCCTTCAAGGGTTCTTTGAAGCTCACTCAGCTTCTCCGGTTTCTTTGAAGTTTTGTTTTGGCTTCAGCAAGTCACTGATTAGATTGATTTAATAGTGAGATTATGCTTCGTTAATGGGAACAAAATAAAGTGCAGTTACAAAACTTTTTTTGGTCCCCTCAAGACTAATCTTGCACAAATCAGATAGACAAAAGGGTAGAGGGACATCAGTTAGTGACTAATTGAACTGAACCTTTAAAAGAATCACTAAGTAACAGATGTTCTATTGATAGAAGAGGTAGGTCTAACCCAAAGCAGCCCAGAAGCAGCCTCGCCTTATCACTGAGGACATCTTCCAGGGGAGGAGTTCGCACAGACTGGTCCACTGGTGGGACCATCCATACCACGCTCTAAGCACTAGGTTAATTGAGTATCGATTCAAGGGTTGGTGTGGGATTTCCATGTGGCAGCGTGTACCTGAGCACATGTGCCCACAACGCAAGCATATCCTAATGAGAAACGGGGGGTGTGTTCAGAGAGGAAAGCTGCGGGGGGCGGGGGGGCGCGGCAGGACAGAGGGCAGGCTGCATGTGCTACGGCAAGTCTTGAAATACATGCTAAGGCACGTGAGTTTAATTTTGATGGCCTGTGGCTCAGTCATGGAAGATTCTGGAGGAACGGATGCATTTCACCATGTTTTAGGATGCTCATTCAATGGGTTTACTCTTCTTTCCTTCCTTTCCTTTCTACCTTACGCGCTCTACTTGTCATACACGGGGATGGATAAATTATTCTCATTACACGAGTGCCTATTTGAGAGATAGTAAATGCTCCATTAGTTGTCTCCTGGCGAGACTATCTGTTCCTAGTCCCTTTAACCGCCACGTCTTAATTTAGAAACCACTGCAGGTTAACTTGGAAATAAAATCAATTTTCTTTCTTCTTGATATTTCCAGAGTTAGGGACTATATGCTACACCATTGTGTCACTTCAGAAAGAAAGACTACTCGGCAAGCTTCACTGCTGACCACGTTTTTAATTGCAAGAAAAATCATGATTACTAGACCACGTTGCAAACAGAATTAGAAATGGCAGCTCTCTGTTAATGTAGGGTATTGATAAAAAGCCAGCCTGTACACACTTAGACTCTGACTACTAAAAATAAATAAATAGTAAATAATAAATAAATAAATAAATAAATAAATAAGTCAGGCTTATCTAACATATCTGTAGGGGATTAGGTTTAAATTCCACACCCCTCCACATTTAATATATGGATAATTTTGGCCCATTACATCACTCACCACATTCACACTGCTCCACGGTAGTCATGGCAACCCTTACATAAAACATAGCTGAGTTGGTAATTTCACTCCAAATGCAATGAAAATAAGGCTAATCCTATTATTGTTCTTAACAATTTTCCAAGTAGCTTCTGAGAGTGCCCTTGCTGGGTATTTTATGTCTTTTAAAAACAGATGATTGGAAAATTACATGTGTTGGTGTACCGCACGTTCAGCCTTCCCCACTGACCCACTGTGTCTGCTCCGTGACCTTGCACTCGGGGCGGGGGGGGGGGGGGGCGCGTACACACACCTGCACTGTCCTTAGGATCTTCCCTCAACGGGAGAGATGATAAATCTTTTAAATATGCCAGTCTGAACCATTAAACATTTCAGAGACTGCCAGTCCAAAATTATAGTAAAATAATAGTCTTTTCTTAAGCTAAGCCGTACTATGCATTTGTATAAATCTTAAAAGGATACTTCAAGGGACTCTTGTATTCTAAATGTGCTCCTGTATGCTTCAATAGTGCTTCAGGAAGCCCATGTACTCCTCTGTAGCCTCCACTGAAGAGTAATTGAAAGATGAGAGTTCCATTGAAGAGTGGTCCCACGGCCATGTCCCAATAGCTCGTTTATAATTATGATAAATGCCAATTGTCACCCCCAAAACGTTCTGTCTGCCCTGACTCTACTGATGCACCACGAGTGTGAAATTGCCTCTTAGTTGGTTCTTGTCCCCTGTGGTGGGAACCTGTTCAAGGCTTTAGGATACAACCTACAGCCCTGAAATAGAGAAAAAGTAATTTTGCGAAACCGCATCAAGTCCAGACCCGCATTGTCCTATTACAGAGATTGCAGTGGTGTGAAAAGGAAATGTAATTTGGAGTCAGGGGGCTTGAGCTTGAGGTCTAGCTCTGCCACGGGCTCTCTGAGCTTTGCTCTCAGCTCTTTCATCCATCAAAGCTAGATAATACTAACGAGTACCCCCAGGGCTTTGGTGCCAAGCCACTAGGACGATACGAGTCATCGTATGAATACAGTTATGAATACAACTCTCTAATAATAGGCACTGAGAGAAAGAGCATGTTGAGCCAATGGGCCCCCCCATTTGTCGGACCGGAAGGAACACAGACTGGGTCAAAGTTCCCACCAAGAACTTTCCCGACAACCGCCGATTCTTTTTCCAATTTGTTCACAGATCATCAATCTTGGTGCCCTGGCACATACCGAGATATAATTCAGAGAGCTAGGAAATGTTTTCTAGCCTGAATCCAGACACCAAAAGATGGGCCAATCTCCTGGCCACCATACCAGTTCTCACTCTGACAACGGTTAGGAATTGTTGCCATCAGGCTCCACGGCAGTCAGGGGCCCCACTCGACATTTTAGACAGAATTCAATTTTAGCTCACCTCTGACCCCATCCTCACACACTTTTCTGAGTCTGATACGGAAGTAGCTGGGACAAGTACCAGGGGAACACACAGATAGAGACGAGAGGGTGGGAGAGAAATCAATAGGGATAAGCAAGAAGAAATGAGCAAGGAGTCATATGACAGCCTCTGGCTCCTGCTGCCATCTTTTATGAAAACAAATGAAATGAACGAGCTTTTGCCTCTCAGTGTAAGTCATAATGAGTTTGCACGAGCCAGCAGCCCTTTTGGAGAGTGGTGTCTCCTTCTGATTTCACATGCCCTATTTTTATTTCATACCTTGATACGGACATCTACACCTCCACGTTTCCTCTCTTACATAAACAAAGTCTGTTTGGCAAAAGCTGTCCCCCATGAGTTCTAAAATCATTGTCAAAGATGCTTCACTTTTTTCCCCCTCTTTCCTGGCCTCACATCTTAGCAGCAAGGTGGTTAGTCCATCCCCACGATCTCTAAAATCTCTCGTAAATAAGACCTTTCCCATTAATCGTATAGTTTCTGAGAATCGCTCACCATATATTTTATATGGCAATGAATTTCTGAAAACCAAAACAATGCAATTTTAAAGCTAGAACTGTTACATCCCTGAATCTCTTATAATGATGGATTGAGGATAGAGAATTAATAGATATTTAATGAATGAACTTAAAAGTTGTTTTAGTAGTTCCCCTGTTATATAAACCAATGCGTGATTTGTCCAAGGTCACAGGGAGGAACTTGGAGAAGAACCCAGGACATCCCACCTTAGGTTCACAACTTGTTTCCACTAACTCTGATGTCACACAAAGTGAGTCAGATACTATCAACAAATTCTTGAGTGTTTAAAATTGTGTAACACAAAATAAACAAACAGTTAAACTTGTTCAGTCTAAGAGTATTGTTTCAGATGAATCAAATGTAAAGCAAAGTTCAGAGAGGTGGTGCGTATTTTTTATATTGCGGTACCATCTAATATAATCACAGCATAACTAAAGTAAGGAAAATATTTTACCCATTAATACGAACCTCTGCTTTGTGTCTTCAGCCTTAGAAAGTAAGTTTCCATTTAAATAATTGGTTTAAAACAGATGGTCTAGTTTTATAACATGTTTCAGGGTTGATTTTTTTTCTACTTTGGCCTTAACCCTGAAATGCAAACTTAACCCCATGGAAATGTTCACAATCACTCATTTCACATTCTCCTCTACCAATGCATATATGGCCAACATCTCCTCTGAATTACACCCTCATTGAAATACCCATTTATTCAGTTAGCTTACCATTCATGATCTGAGGTAGAGAACTAGTAGAATTTTTAAAATACTAAGAAGTGAAATAATTAAAACAAAGCCAATTCAATTCACAACAAATAACTGGATTTGAGACATAAAGTCTTCAAACATCTATTCTCTGAATTCTCCCTCTTCAACTGCACTTATAGACACAATTAATGCTGCTCTCGCAACCAAGACCTAGACCTAAATCCACTGTAATTGATTAGACCACTTTTCTTCTTACTCTACTAGCACACATGCCAGAGAAGTGATCCTCAGTCGACTAATTTTATATCCAGGGTGGATCAGTATTTATGGTTTGCCTCTGATCCTCACAGGTGCGGCGTCTTCAGGAAGGAAAATTAACATGCTCTCCTATATCTACAGCAGGGTAGATACGCGATTGGTAACATGACATTTTCAAATGTCCATCGTCTAAAAATATCTGCTTACATCGAATCAGCTCCAGAACAAATCCGAAAAAACCAACTTTGCTGACTTCGTTACTATCTCTGTATGGCTTTACAAGAGTCCAAAACGAGGGCACATTAAGTACCTATGCCCATGTGCGCATAACTTCTCCAGCTCTAAAGACCAACACAAAGACACCTTGGACGCTTTGAAATCAGTCACAATATGGATGACATTCTTAGTGGTCAAAATAGCAAAACAGCAAAGCAAGGAAAGAACACTTACGTTTGCCAATGAACGTCCAAGGAGAGCTTGGTCTTATAAAGCGTATTACTGGATGTGGGGGAAACACATTTCCTCCCCAGAACTTACCATATGGATGGTGCTTCTGTTCCGCTGATCTCTAAGAAGTCGTACCCTTCCTCTAGTTGAAAGTCGGTGAAGACTAAGGCAATGGTGTCCCCTGGCTCGGCCAGGATGGTCCAGGTGCAGTCGGCATTGTTCCCGTACTCCGAGGGGAAGTGGGGGCTCGAGATGGTGCTGCTGGTCCCCCGCAGGGTCCCTCCGCAGGCTCCCTCAGCTGCAAGGAGAAGAAATAAAAGGAAATCAGGCCTCCAGACAGCCTCATATACGAGTGCGTCTACAAAGCGTCCCTCTTGATCAGTGACCAATATTTTCTGAACTCAAGATTGATACTCTCACTATGACAAAGGTTTCTTCTGATTTATTAATTTAGTTTTAGGCGAAAACTTACAAAAGCCTAAACAATTACACTGTATTATTAACTGAATTCTCACTATAGAAGACAGCGAAATTGTGGCTTTTCTGATATCTGGACTGTGTATTGCCACACATCTGGCATTCACAGACAGCTTAACGAAATTTTCAACGGTTTTCTCTGAACCATAGAGATGGAGATAATTCAGAAACATCTTGAGATTTGAAAGTATGCAACCATCTTTTATTAATTCACTAACACATGGCTTTGAAAATACAATGCTCTTAAAAGTAGTCATCATTCTTTTCTTTTTCTATAAAATTTGGGATGTATATTTGGTTTTGAATTTCAGATAAGTTCTTGACTAATATAACAGGGACACATCAATTCGTGAAAACCTTCTGAGTAGGAAATAGTTAAACAAAAAACTTAAAGTGGAATAACTTCAAAAGTGGCAAGTAAAAGGTCAGGGACGACAAAACGCATTTAAGATATAAATAAGCATTGAAATGTTTGAGAAAAAAACAATCTTGTGAAGTTTTCCATAGAGTAAAATATACATGTTATTGAATTTATATCCTCTATTACAAAATGCTATGTAAGTAGGAAACTCTAACACAGTGTAAATAAGTATTTGTAAAATACTTATTTGGAAACCTGTCTACGGGTAACCTTCTTTCTTCCCTCGCCTCCTTCCTTTTTTCCCCATCAGATGATTTCTACCCTAAAAGCATATTTAACATTTATGGGTGTTGGTGCTGCGATAGGAGTGACCTATGAAGTCAGCCTCCCAGGTTGGAGGAATTTGCCTTTAGTAGCTTCTGTGACTGGACAAGATCAGGGGCACAGATATTTACATTAGCTACTAATAAAACAACTGAGTATGCAAACATATTAGTCACTTACCTATACTGACATCTCTATGGTAATACAGCTTTTCATATATGAACGTATCACATATACACATATGATCATTAATACACATAGTGTAATTCTACTTAATACACTGGTTTTATTTCTCTAGTTGTATCGTATGCTGCAAAAGTTACCTCCATATAATGCAAAAGAGTTATAGCACCCTTATATTAAAAAGATAAAATATCATAAATGAGTGGATTTAAAAGTTATCAAATCCAGTGCTGTGACTGACTGATGAAATGAAAGGCATTAATTTAACTAGGACCACCAAGATTGCATAAATGCTTTGTAATTCAACTCAGTGGTGAACAGCCCCCCCTTCCAAAGTGATAGGGGAGGAAAAGCTCATATCGAATCATATTGGATTTTGAAATGGTATCCTAAGCTCTGAAGCACCGTTTATGATTTAGAAGACTTTCAGGGACACCTGGGTGGCTCAGTCCTTAAGCATCTGCCTTCCGCTCAGGTCCTGACCCCCAGGTCCTGGGATCCAGCCCCGCACCAGGCTCCTTGTTCAGCGGGGAGCCTGCATTTCCCTCTCCCTCTGCTGGCTGTTCCCCCTGCTTGTGTGCTCATGCTCTTGCTGTCTCCGTCAGATAAATGAATTTTAAAAATTCAAAAAAAAAAAAAAAAAGACTTTCAAACAGGTGTATTTATATGTATAATAGAAACACAGAAGGAAAGTGAATAGAAAGGAGTGCGCCGGTTTCTTGCAGGGAAAGTACCTTGGCAACCGTCCCCAGACAGAGATGATATTGCACCTGTCTGACAAGAGCGTATACAGGCAGGCACTAACCAGCAGCGATGGGTGTCAGCGGTAGCTTTAGAGCCCAGCTGTGGAGCTCCCCTCTGTAACTCCAACCCTCTAGTCGTTTGCCTGTTGGAAAGTCTGATGACCTGTAGAAAGTGGGGTGACAAGGTTGCTTCCACTCCAGGAAGTGGATATATATTAACTGCCACGGGGATATTTAGTATTTCAATGGCTGATAGACCTGTGCTGGTGCCTCCCGGCGGATAGAAGCCCCAGTCACATGACCTTTCCGCTCAAGGATGCATCCCTTTCCCATGTAACATGAGAGTGCTGGAACTGAAGAAGCTCCACTGTCTCATTTTCGATGCAATGAGCCTCAAAGCTTAGACAGGAAGCATGTAGATTTTCCTAGGACTTCAGGTGATGGCTTGAGCAGAGGACAGAGGACCAGACTCATTTGCAAGGAGCTGATGAGTGAGGTCTACACTGGCTAATTCTAGAGAGGACTGGAGGGTCCATTATGGGAGTGAACAAGTGGTACAATTTTATGGCAACTTTGCTGGAAATAGGAGATGATACCAGGAAGACAGAATAGAAAATGGAAATAGAAAAAAATAAATTGGCAGAGAGAAAAAAAATATATATATATTTATCCTAAACCTGCAATCACCATTGTGTTTTCCCTGATAGACATTTTACGGCCCATAGGATAGTTTTAAATGTATGACAGTTAAAATTATGTCAGGCTAAATACATGCAGGATGTATTATGATTTCTTAATGCAGCATTTCACATAAGTTGTTACAAAATGCTATTTAATCTGATTGAAATCTTGGTGAATTCAGAATTAAGCACATAAATGAAAAATACTTCATGCCACTCACTAACTAAAAACTTAAACTACAGAAAACTCCCTTTAGTAGAGAATATGGTAAAAACCCATTTGTATATGTGTATTTGTGGAGGAATATTTAAAAGCGATTGCAATGGTGCTTCAAATATATCTCCAATAGAATATTTTAACTCTTTATTTTCTTTTCTCTTTTTGTAAGAATTTTTTTCTAAACTGTAACATTTTACTCGTCTGTACACATAAAAGCATTTAATGAAGGGTAACATAACTACCATATTAGATGGGCAATTTTTTTACAAAAAGAAATTGTTTTACTATCAGATTTATAGAAATCTATCAGTAGAATAATTATACAGATTAAAAAACTGAGTAAACATCTTCCAAAGCACATTTGGCCTTAGAAAATTTTTTTAATTTTAATTCATAAATTTTGGAAATCATATTAATTATGAACTTCCAGTATGGCTGCAAGAGACATTAAAATGCCTTTTTCTAAAATATCACTTAATGATACTTTGTTAAGCAGAAATGGGAGCCTGTCTTTTGATAATGCAGGGTGTAATGAGGACCCAAATACATAGGAGGATTCAAGATACGATAAAATGATCATCATCAGTGATGGGAGAAAAGTGTCTTAACAAAGTGATTGGGAAAAGAGAAATTTGAAAAATCACCTAAAAACAGCCTAATAGAAAATATTATTGCACCAATTAAAATGTTTGAAAGTATAAAATAATAGGTAAAATAGAATACACTGTATTGCCAAATAATATATTAACTAAACCGTAAGTATGCTATTAAAACAAAAGAAATATTACCATAAATGAACCTACCTATATAAAGAAATTCTTTTCAAAGTAAATCTATAAAAATAAAATTCAAAATAAAAAATAAGACAATGAAAAATATTTACAACTTAGCAAAGGGTGTCAGTTATACTTATTTGATCCACATTTTTAAGAACAAGTGATGAAAAAAAGATTGTAAGTGGCTATTCAAATAAGAATGAATTTCAGAAAGAAATTCTAAACACAGGCAAAGGTTTAACCTCTCTTGTTATCAGACACTAAATTTAAAACAATGGTGAAAACTTAGTTTTAAAATACATTTTTAAAAAAGGAAAATAGGGTAAAAGTGACATCATTCTTTGCTCCTGTATATTGGTATGTACACTGATGTGAAATTTTGGGGCAATGTGATAATATATATGAGAAATAATATATAGGATGGTCATATTTTTGGCATGTTACTCAACTCGGGGTCTTATATATATTGAATATACTTTAGGTGTACTCTCGGTTTTCTGTTTAAGTACTTTATCTGGACCAAATATTGAATATTTTCAATATGTATGAGAAAAATTATTGTTGCTATTTCTATCTCACAGTTGTCAAAATAAGATTCTGGCTGTTCGTGAAAAACACACAGCCGGAAAATGTTAAGAAAGTCATGACGTATCAGTAAGATCAACTGAGTAGCATTTAAATTAATCAGTATAAACATTATTGAAAATCATTAAAAGAAGTATAAGTTCTGCTTTACATAAAGCAAAACAAATTGACCAGTATTACGGTGTCTATGCATCGAAACTTTAATATCACTTTTCGGGGGCGCCTGGGTTGCTCAGTCAAGCAATGATTCTTGGTTTCTACTCAGGTCATGATCTCAGGGTCTTGAGATCAGCTGGAATCAGGCTCTATGCTCAGTGAGGGGTCTGCTTGGGATTCTCTCTTTCTTTCTCCCTTTGCCCTACCACCCACTCCTGTACTCATGCTCTAAATAAATATTTAAAAAAATAATCACTTCCCTGACTCACTTCCTATTACCTCTCTCTGCTTCCTGAGTCACCTCCCAATTAAACTGGTTGCTCCTCAGTCTGGACCTCAGTCTCTATGCTCATGGGACATAGGCCAAGAAAGTATAGGTGTGATGGTGAATTTTATATTCAACTAGGGTGGGCCACAGGGAGCCCAAATACTCAGCTGGGTTTTACTCCAAGGAGATGTGTAGGAGAGCTTTCAGAAGACATTAACATTTGGATTGGCAGATATAGTAAAGCAGATTGGTCTATACAGTGTGGGTGGGCCTCACTCTATCCTTTAAGGCCTGAAGAACAAAAGGCTGAGGAAGGGACAACAGGCTCCCCGCCAGCATGTTTTGGAGCTGAAACATCCACTCCTCCTACTTTCTGGCTTGGATTCTGGCCGGAACTTACACCATCAGCAATCCTGGAACTCCCGCTAGATAGAGTCTCCACAATGGCATCAGCACATTCCTCACAATAAATCTCTTTATGTTCCTCAGAGTTTCCAACTAAATCTCAGACTCGTGTACCATGTTATATTTACCTTTGTATCCTAACTATTACTAAAAGGTGCCCCAAAATTATATGAAAGGAAATTAGACTTTCCCAGAGAAACTGCTGCTGTCTTCATGAAGCCTCAGGGTGAAACAATCCTTTATCTATGATCTTCCCATTGTGCTAAGACAATGAGTTATCTCAGCTTGTCTTACAGCCTTAGGACACAGACTCTGCTGAAGCTCAATAATGGCCTGTTGATTTCTTTTGTTGTCCTTTGTAAAGGAGAGTAATGTACCAGGAGTAGCAGAATGGTTAGTTCAGTCTCAAAGACATTCTCTCAGTTGAATGGCTCCAAGAAACTTAGAAACACAGTATCATATATCCCTGTCCCGATGGTTAATTACATGACTAATTTCCAAGGGGAACAAATGAAAATCTGAGATATCCACCGTTACAAGAATATTTACTCATAATGCCTCTCCAGGCACTTCCTCGGGAAATATACACGAATAAAGACTCTGCTTTTTGAGGAGATGCCTGTATCTCCTTACTAAAGGCATCTCCTGTAATAAACAGCAACGAGGAAAAAGTGCCATTTTAAAATTATCATTAAGAGATAGCACTGTTATGGCTTCTCAACCTTACCACCGTGGACATTCTGAGCCACGTCGTTATTCTTCATCCCGAGACGATGTCCCGCGGACTGTGGCACGCTTGTAAGCATCCTAGTCTCGCCTTCCAAGTACCAGAAACATGCCCATTTGTGTTGACGAAAAACGTCTGTAGACATTGACAAATGTTCTTTGGGGGACAAAACTGCCCCTCATTGAGAACCATTTACTTAGAAGAATTTTTTTTTTTTTAAGATTTTATTTATTTATTTATTTATTTATTAGGAAAGAGAGAGAGTGAGAGAGAGCATGAGAAGGGAGAAGGTCGGGGTGAGAAGCGGAAACCCCATGGAGCTGGGAGCCCAATGTGGGACTCGATCCCGGGACTCCGGGATCATGACCTGAGCCGAAGGCAGTTGCTCAACCAACTGCGCCACCCAGGGGCCCTACTTAGAAGAATTTAATTAATGCTTTTTTCAGGTCTTTTCAGTGGCACTACATAGAACAGGAAAAATTAAGTAGGACAAATTAAAGCTATCAAAATGCTATGTAGTATTCTTTCCTTGAGTCAAAATTAATAATCAATCAGTATGTGACTTACTTGAATGCATTAAAATACAGGGGAAACATACAAGGCATTCTCCCTTAAAGAATCTGCTTATATAAAATAATTTATATAACAATCAATCTTGTAACACTGAAAAATTAAAATAAACAAATCTGGGGAGAAAAAATAATTTAAAAGAATTAGAGTAGGTGCAATAATATTTGAAAATGGTCTCATTTTTGAGACACATCACATAGATTTTTCTCACAAAGAATAAGCCTAAGTATATAAACTTAATTAGGACTAATTCTCTAAACTATTTTATCTCTAGGAAAACCAAAATAATCAATAGCAGTATAATAGATTTATTGTCCTTGTTTTAATGTATCTTTACCCTTAGGGTTACTATTTTGATGAAAACTATGTGTGTGACAGATGTAACTTACATTCTTTTATAAGACAAATTATATTTTTCAAATACTGTAAGTCTGTAATTTCTGATGTGTTTTCACAAATCAGGCTTCACCCACTATATAAAAACTAGTAACAATGCAAAAAATTAGTAATTAAACACTAATTTTTTATTTCTAATTATTCATAAATAACATACTAAATATAAGTGTTTCATTGGAAAATTACATACAGGACTCTGAAAACTAGAGATTACTAGTCTGATTTAGAAAAAACTTAACAGCGACAGACTTTTGGAGTCATCCCTTACTACCATTTACACACATACACACATGGACACACACATTCACACGCGCGCACACACACAACAGTACTCAGAATTAACCCCTCTTCTTGCCTTCATCCTTTCCCTAATCTTTCCACCCCAATCAGCCAGACAGATTCTTTCAAAATTTAACTTGAATCAACATTTTCTGCTTGAAGCCATTACGCTCCTCTGACACTAAGAATCAAATCAATGTGCTATGCGATCTGACCCACTGTCCCCCAGTTCCCAGTGCCCACCCCACCTGCACTGAGCCCCTCTATCTCCCCCACCTGTGCCTCACTCTGTTCTAACCAGACTGCCTCCTGGGGCCAAGCCAAGTGCATTTCTACCCTAGAGCCCTTGCTCTTCTTGCTCTGCCTGAGACAGGTGTCCCCTTCCTGGGCTCCTTTCTCGGACCACTGAAGGTAAACCAGCACCCACTTTTGATCCCTCCCTGTCCCCTCCCCCTGCGTCGGTTTACTTCTTAGCACTTTGCTAAGTGCAAAGCACTGGCCCATAAGCTTTATGGGCTTGTCTTTGGACTAGCGTCCCTATTCCAGAAGGCAGCCTGAAACTCAGCGATCTCTTCTTCATTCCCTCTCACCGAGCGGGGATTCCAGCATTTTCTGAAGCTGCGGCAGTTACAAGGCGCAGGCATCCGTTACCTTTACTGTGATGGGACTTCAGCAAATTATATTTCTGGGGCTATGTG
Source organism: Nasua narica (assembly GCA_028533885.1). Taxonomy (NCBI): domain Eukaryota; kingdom Metazoa; phylum Chordata; class Mammalia; order Carnivora; family Procyonidae; genus Nasua; species Nasua narica. The sequence goes on along the minus strand of CM052800.1, from coordinate 176,670,309 downwards.
TGGCATCCAGATACTCCATTTCTAAAACTAGCAGTCGAAAGTATGCTTAGTTATAGAAACAGGTGGCTTTCTCAAGTATAAGGTTTAAACAACTGTCTCAAAAAACTCAAGGGGCCAGCCTCCGAGCAGAGATATTTCAGATAAAAATTAATTGTCAAGAAAGTTTTATCACTGTAGCAATCCATGAGGGGTTTGGTTGGTCTGTTTATTTTGCTTTGTTTGTTTTCAGCAAGTAGCTAAACTGCAAGACCAGGAATGTTAGTTTTATACTCAGTAGAGCAGTGGGGAAATTTCAAGAAGAGATAAAGTCAAGGCGGGCAGAGAAAGCAAATAAATCAAGGCAAAACATTAAGGAGACCAGGCACCTGGAAAAATTATTCCAACTTCCATAGTTAACCCCCTGATGTAAACTTAGAAATCACCCACACAAAGGAAAATATCTTAAAACAGATAAGTAACTGTTAAACTATTTTGGCCAATATTTAAAAAAATATAGTAATATTAGTATAATGCAAGCTCCATGGATATTAATATGAATACATAAAAATTTTACTTTAATATTAATTTTGCTGTGCCAGAGGGATTTATGTGGAAGCTGAAAACTGGGGAATTTGATTTAATAAATGGTATTTTTATTCCCATTTTCTCCCGCCTCGATTTTCTTTCTTTCTTTTTAGTTCATTATTAAGAGTGAAAATGAAGTCAGGTTCTAAAGTGCCAGGTACATGCCTGACTGTAAAAAGCAGCATACCACAAATATTTTTTTCAAGGAAATTATGAGTATTAACGCTAAGTCACTTCATTAGTTTACAGATTGTGCTCTTAGGGCGTCCATGTAAAGACTGTAAGGAGCGAAACAGTCTGGCCATTGAAATTTGCCATGGGAGCCAAAGCCCAATCAAAGTAATTATTTCTTTAAATCAATTTCTTATATCGAGGGTTCACCAAAATCTTACATTTGAAAAGAAGCTTCTACAGCTCAAAGGAGTTTGAATGCCATCAACTTAATCCAGAAGAAGATAAGGTTTTTAATAAAAGATGTGTTTGAATCTAGTGATTTCTGGAAGTGGGGAAAAGAATTCTGACTGTAGGCAGAAATCAGAGTGCACTCTTTCCCCCGAGGAATTCCCAAACTTCCACAAAGTTTCATTCTAAACTCTAAAATTATTATATCCCTTCCCTGGGTATAAATGTTGCTAGGAATATATCTTAAGGGCATAATTCAAAATACAGAATAAAACATTATTTAGAGATATACCTTGCCATATTTATCATAGAGAAAAATGGAAACCACCTAAAAGTTTAACGACGGATACATCATTAAAGTCGGCTGCATCCAAATGACAGGACCACGGATGTGTTTACCAAGCATTTGTAAGACTGCTTCAGTAAATTCCTGAGTTGCAATGTTAAATTTATGAAATGCAGGATATACAACTGGATGGGTAGTCTCTTCTCAATTTTAAAATTGTACGGACAATTATCCAGGAGAGGAAAAAAGGAATACACACACAAATGCACACCTAATGTTCAATTTCTAAGACTAGGAGATATTCTCTAACCCCCTCTGCCTAAGGCTGTGTAAACACCAGTGCCAGTCAAAGCCCTGAAGTCAGGAGGTCTGGGTCTGAACTGAGTTTTCCCACTGGCTTTTGTGGGACAGATCCCTTCTCTGTGCTTCAGTTGATGTACCTGTAAGTGGAGATGATAATGGTATCTCGCCATTGATACTCATCGATTCTCAGGCTGACGTGAAGGTTAAATGCATTATTAGCTGTAAAGTTATAGGACAATGCAGGCGAATATCCTCTACTCCCTAAAAATAGCTATTACTATATCCTCGCACTTAGCATACAGCAATCAGTCAATGATAGTTCATTAAATTATTTTTGAGCATTCTTTTTCTAAGTTTTAAAAGATAGGTTGCTTCGGGTAAGACTGTACTTTCCAAGTCCACTCACTGCTTTCCCCAGGAGGAAGAGCTTGTCCAGAGGGAGACAGAGTCACAAAGAGCTGAAAGTCACGAAGCAATTACTTCCCCCAGCCTTCTGCTGCTCTAGGGCCTGGAACGGAGGACGGCCCCAAAGCTACTTGTAATGTTTTTACAGATACCACCACTTCTGTTCTATCCTAGACCATCAGGAGATTATCCTCTTAAATCCTTTATCTTGGTATATGGTCACCGGAAGAAACAGTGGTCTCCTGGTCACCCCACAAGCCTACCACCCCTCAAAGATGTGTGCATCTCATGCGTCTGACCTCCTACCCCCCCCAAGCTCTTGACCCTTCCGCTAGGTCCTGTGAAACTCAAGGTCAACTATCAGTAAAAGTTCCTACATCTTAACCATCCTGAAGCAACTCCTCTTTCTGTAATGGAAACCTGCATGTCTTCTGAGATGGCGCATCGTGAAGGCTTCCCACATGGTCAGCGTTTGCTCCCACAAACAGGTACTGCTGGTCCCGACACTGGATGATGTCTCCGCCATCTCATTACTATTTCCAGATACTTTGGTTTTTCCTCCCCAAAATGCCCCAGCTTTGAGTCTCTGGGTCCCCAGAGTCCAACACCTTCTTCCTCTAGTCATCTATAAAATCCCCAAGGCTTCCTCATTATTCCTTGAATATGTTTATCCCTGGCACACTGCCATTTTCTCCAACTCCATGTTTGGTCTTATTCTTGATTTCCATATCAGTGCTCAATAATCCTCGGAAGCCTGGATCCTCGGTTCACTCACCACCTCTTCTCCAACCCCAGCTCCAAAGCCGCCTTCTGTCCCCAGCTTCACCTTTCATCTTTTCACCATGACACCTGAAGATTTTCCAGAGCTGCATTTGAAGTGTCTGGTAATCAGACCCCCATTTTCTGAACACGTTGACTTCAATGATTCTTTGGCTCCACAGGACCTTAGAGTTCACTGGTCTTGCCTCTTCCCCACTCTTCTTCCTTCATGTTCTTATGTCTCACCTTGCCATCCTTAGATTTTACAACCATTAGTTAAATCATTCCCTTGCCCTTGCTGTGAGTCTGTGGTCAATACCTTAGATTCAGACTTGGGCCAAATCCACATTTATTCACATGCAGTTAAATATGGCTGAGAAAAAGCAAAACCCGAAATACATAGTTGGGTCTAACTTTAAATTGATGGCCAAATCCACACTGGCCTTTAAAGATGGCATTCTTACTTCATTTCCATAAGGTTTTAGTCTTCCTTTTGCGGGATGGCTATTTTGTAGTCCCTTCATCCTTAAATTGCCAACATGCCCCACCAAATTCTTACCCTTATGTAAGTGATTTTTGTTTTCTGTTTACTAAAAATAAAAAAAAATTCTAAAGAAATTTTATAACATATGAATACCCTATTTGATCACCTCTTTGTACTTGAGCTCATAAAATAGCCATCCTGTATACACCAGAAAGATTCCTACCTAGGGTTAACATCTGTTTGTGTTCTTGCTTTCATCCCTGATTGAGTTCCTAAGCCCAAGCTTCACTACTCTCTTCTCTCAAAATGATCCTTTTATTAGAGAATTGTCCTCAGCATACATTTTTTAATTTACCCCAATTTCCTTAAAGCAACTACACCTCAAGTCCACATCTGCCTCCAAACTGCACACGCACCTCTAGTCCCAATTTGAAAAAAAAAAAAATCCCTTTCCCAGGAACTCAATTCAAAAAATGTGTCTATAATTGCGATCTTTTTTTTCCCCATCCTCTCCTGAACCCACTTGAGTCATGATTTTGTCCTTCCTGGCCCACTGCAGCTGCTCTTCTCAAGAGCAACACCAATAAATCCTACAGTCACCTCTCACGTCACATAAGCCCTCAATACTGGACAGTTATCTATTTCCTTTTCCTTGAAATATTTTTTTTTCCACTAGGCTTTTAAAGCTATCTAAATTTTGAAATAATTGCAAATTCACAGAAGTTTGCATAAACTGTACAGAGTGATCCCTTCTCCCATTTTCTACCAGTGTATGCGTCTTACATATAAGCTACAATAATAAAAATGGCACCGGTACAACGTGTACACACATTTATTCACTAGGAGTTTTAGGAACTACTCTTCTCATGCTTGCTCTGACTTTATTGGCCATTTATACTCGGCCCCACCTTGTTTCACGTCACCCTCCAATCTTTAGCACAATGCCTAAGGTTCCATCGTTAGACCTTGTTCCTCCCCGACTCTATTCATTCCCTTATGGGTCTCATCTAGGCTCAGTTGCATGGATTTCAACTCCGTATGTATGCTGACAGTTCTCAGATTTGTAGTTCAATTCCAGATCCCTCTCCTGAATTCAGTTTTATGTATCCAACTGCCTACATGATGCATCCATATGGATGTCTACACAGCATTCCAGACTTACATCCAAGTCATACTCCTGGTCCTTCCCTTTCCAAATCTGAAATTTCACCAGCTTCTCCACTTCAACAGACAGCAACTCCACTCTTCCAGTGGCTCAGTAAAAAGGCCTTGGCATCACTCATGACTCTTCTATTTCGCATTCCAGGAGAATAGTGTCAAAGAACCCTACTGGCCCTTTCTTCAAACTGTGTTCTCCATCCAGCGGCATCTCTGAGTATGCCCTGCCACCATCACCTCTCAAAATAACATCATTTCTCAATCTGAATACTGCAATGGCTTCCCAACACATTCTCGGCTTTTGTCCTTCCCACCAGATTCTCTTCTCAACAGAGGAGTCAAGTAATCCTCTTAAATTCTAAATGAGTTGATGTCACTTCTCCAAACACTCTAATGCCTTTTCATAGCGTTCACAACAGAAGCTAGTGTCCATGTTATAGGACCACTTCTTTGACCTCCTTTTCCTACCAGGCACACCACGGTCCAGTCTGCCCCGGCCACACTGGCTGCTGCATTATCCCTCGTTCTCTCGCTATGTGTACCAGTCTCCGGACCAAAGCCCTGGCTGTTTCCTTGATCTGGACCACTCTCTTGATATTCCTGTAGGGTTTACTCTCTCATCTCCACAAGGGGTCCAAGTGAGGTCGGTTTTGCCAAAGACAGAGGTTTCCCAGGATATAGGACTTTAGGTGCTAAAACTGGGACAGCCTTGGACAAACTAAGCAGCTGGTCACTACAGCTCTTAGTCAAATGTCACTTACTGAGAACATCTCTGAACACTTAATACTATTAGACATGTGACATATTTGTTTCTACTCATCTCTTTATGTATCTATGTTATTCATCCCCAATGAAAAATATTATTTCCATGGCAGCTGGGATTTTTCTTGTTTTGTTCGTTTTGTTCATTTTCTAGGCACAGCTTCAGGAACTAATGTATACAAATTACAATTTGTGGGCCACATTTGCCTCCCTGTTTTTATAAATAAAGTTTTATTGAACACAGCCATGCCTCTTTGTTTAGGTAGTATCTATGGAAACTTTTCTATATAATGACTGACTACAGTAGCTGATATAGAAACGAGATGGCTCAAAAGACAAAAAATATTTACTACCTGGCCCTTGAAAGGACAAGTTTACTGACCTGATCGATAAGTGTATCTGAAAACTTGCAGGTCCTTTATAACTAAGTGTTTCAATAAAGAACAAATGAATGAACAAAAATAGTAAACAGGCATGTTCTATTGGAAATCAAAAGATAATTAAGGCAACGTTGGGGCATCATTTTGATGCTACTAAATTCTCAGCAAATTAAAAGTAAATACTAACATTGAAACTGAGAGTAATTGTGGAGAAACTCCTTGCGGCATAGAAATTTGTTGAGCAAGTGTGCACTGCATGAACAACATTCCTAGAACTCTATCCTTAGGAATGAATTAAATAGAACAAAAGCAATGCTATATGTACAGAAACGCTAATTATAGCATTATGTGCTGCAGCAAACATTGGAAACACTCATTATGTTCAATTACAGGGACAGAAATAACAATTAATTTGTATAATTTTGAGGATATTGAGAATAAAATACTATCAATTAAAACTGAAAAGTTTTAACACTAATCTTGCAAAAGGAAAAAAAAAACAAATGCAATATGCTCTATGACTTGAAATTCTGAGAGCTTTTCAGAGTTTGAGTTGATCTCCTTTGGTCCCTATTCTCCCTCCATCTTAGCTCTTCAATGATAATGTTTACAATAATAGCAATTATTTATGTTGACAGCTTTGAGCATCTTATGTAATCCTTACCAGTTCTGTGAGACTGAAAGTATTAGTCTAAGTTAACAGATTCAGAAGCAGAGGCTTTACAAGCAAAGAGCTTGTCCAGGATGTCCCAGCTAGTATGTGACAAAGCAGGATCTTGAGTGATCAAGTCCTTCCTACTAAGCACGCCCATTACTACCTGTCACAATGAACGGCATTTACTTGGGGATGCATTTATATCGGCACTAATCATTTTCAGCATTACAAACGAATATGTTACCTGGAATAAAATCACAGAAAAATACTATAAATTAAGCCACAAAATTGAAAAAATAATTACCTTACCTTACAGAAAAAATAATTACCTTACAGACACCTTACAGATTATGCTTTAGAGTTGTTACAAGCTTGTATTTAATAAGATAATGTTAAAAAAAAAGACACTTAACAGAAAGCTTGTAGCAGACTGAAACAAAAAACACGTAAACCAAATTTACTACAATCTTACGTTGACATATGTTTTCCATACCTCTATTTCCCCCCGATTTTAGTAAGACTTAGAGTTGTTTATTGCACAGCATGCAAGAAAAGTACTTAAAACCAAATTGTCTAAAGCCACTCAAACTTAATTTAGAGCCAGGTTTCTTATATGAAGATTGCCACACTCAATCTTACTTTGTAATGCGTAGTCCTGACATGACAGAGCATTTAAGATGCATTTTATGTTATTTCGGTAACATAACTGATAAAAACACAGCTGTGTTTTAAATATCACAGGATTTATAGGTTCCCATAGAAAGCATGACTTCTCTCCCTTCTCCTCCCCTCCAGCTACGTCCTCCCCAGGCTCTCTCTCGCCCCGCCATCGCTAGCAGTGGAATGTCTGCAATTAAAAAACCTGGAGTGGCATTTCATAAAGCACTGGCAAGTGACATATTGTCATTTCCAGTCATGTTATGCAAGGCTTATCAATGACAGAAATCCGCCGCCTGAGACAGTGCCACACGAACCACAGGCATACATTACGGAGCCTGTTGGATTAAAGGTGTTCCTGAGACCCGCTCCTCGTTCCTCACTTCATGGCATCTTGCCTTGCTGACGATCATCCACTCTTCTAAGGAAAATGCAACTGCCCCGAAATGGATAAAATCAGTCAACTCTTAAAAAAGCCTAACAACTGTCACATCCTGTATTCTTTAAAACCATCACATAATACTGACGATGTGTTCTGACACATTTAGGTGAATATTTATCTTCCATGCATGTGTTTAGACAGAAACAAGGTTAGAGCTTTCTGGAAGCTTAGCTCCCAATACTGATCCATTTGTTATTATTTTTAATGGTTTACAGATCATGCTTCTCAACAAACCAAAAGCAAACAATCTCCCCTTCAACTTTCCCCAAGACGGAGGCAGCAGTCTGTGGCGAATGTAAAAAGCATGAAGTGAGAACCAGCTACAGCACCAACAGTCTTTGTAGCCTTGGGTAAGATTCCTTGCACGTCAGAGAATTCAATTCCTCATCACAAACTATAGATATTAACCTCAAAATTGTGGACAATATAAATAGCATATATAAAGTTTATAATATGACACCTGCCATGGAGATTTGCTGTAAATAAATGTTTAGCCATGCTCTCTCTACTTCCCCATCGCTTTCCTTCTTGAGTATCTCATGGTTACCTTAAAAGATTCCACTGGCTGGAAATAGAAAATAAAGAAGGGATAATCACGGGCCAACTACCTCTCAAATATTTTTGTATTTTGCCCCAAATGCCTCCCAAGATGACTCTGTTTGGAACCAGAGTACCTCCTCCTTGCCACCACACTGAGCCCACTATCCGGCAGCATCTGCTAGGTCTTGCCTTCCTGCTCCAGGCTGGGGGATTCCTGGGAGGGCGATTGAGGGGTAGACTTTAGTGAAGGATCTAAAGCTACAAAGAAGAAAAGAGGTTGGCACCAACTAATTCCAAAGCAAACCCTTCCCGAGAGCAGGAAGGCCATCGGACTGAGAAAACAGACCACTGTCTGCTTTGTTCTCTCCAAAGTTGATTTACTCTGCAAAGAAATAGCTCTCACAAATCATATTTGGCCTTTAAAATAAAATACGAGAAAGGCCTTATAGCCAAACAGCCCTCTATGGGCTTAAGGTTCTCTTGAGCTAAGCTTGCAAAACGTTTTTCATTTGCAGCCCTGGTAGTTACTTCCAGGAGGCAGTTTGAGGACTGTTTGACTTAAACCATTTGCACCTCCATGGAACACACTGAGCCCAGCATCACTTTTCCCTCCGGGCATCTGACTGCCTGTTTTTCTCCTTTCCAGGCACGAAAGCTCGGAATGGCCTGTGAGGCTGGGAGACACCTTCCTGCGCTGCGTGTAGGAGCAGGTGGAGAGGGAGGAGGATGCTGACCGCCCCTCACTTTCATCTCTCTAGGGGGAAACTGAGTCACCTGCTGGTCTCGATAGGACATCTCCACAGAAGCCATGTTCTCCTTGCCCCTTCCCAGGAGTTTCAAGCCGGGCTCAAGCACAGAGTTCTCAAGAAGAGAATGTTAAATTCAAACTCAAAGGTCCATTTCCAAACTAAAACTTGGATTCTTTTAAAGGCATTTGTTTCTCTTGTGAATTAGAAGAAATGGGCAGGGCACTGCAGGGACAAAGGGCATGAAACACTCAGGTTCTGCCTCTTCCACCTGCTACGAGGTGGTGACCTCAGAAAAGTCACTTCACACCTTGGTGCCTGAGAGTTTGGAAGAAACTGGGCCAATGGAAACCACGACCTTGAACGGTTACTTTGAAAATTAAATACAAGAATATATGTAAGGCACGTAAGCAGGGCTTGCTAGAGGTCATGGTTAGGGTCAGAGATTTCACCGTTAGTATTACAAACTTTTCTTAAAAATTTTACAATTTAAGTAACCAAACTGAAATTTCTATCATCCAATAGCAAATGCTACTCTACTTGCTACCTACTTAGATACTTTGAGTTTGATCGATGATTCCCTTAAGATAAAAAGACTCTAGAAAGAATCTACATCTGGAATATTGCTAACTCCATACTTTCTACATTGTCTTGCTATGTACACGCACTTGTGTATCCATGTGCATATTGTCTATGTAATTTGTGTCTTACCAATGCATTTCTTTTTTTAAACTTCTAGAGAGAGAGAGAGAGAGGTGGAGAGAGCACAAGCAGGGGGAGGGGCAGAGGGAGAGGAAGAAGCAGAGTTCCCACTGAGCTGGGAGCCCCACAGGGGGCTTGAGCCCAGGACCTGGGGATCATGACCTGAGCAAAAGGCAAACGCCTACCCTCTGAGTCAGCCAGGCACCCCTTACCAATGGAATTCAATAGTGACTCATAAAATAGAATGACCTGTTCCTACACGGACTAACCCTTTAGTAGGCACTTCATCTCCCTCCATCTGAGTCTCTCCTTCATTCAATTTCTCTCCTTGAATCAGCCCGATAGTTTTTTTTTAAATTTTTTTCATCCCAAAGAATATCAATGATGCAGGAAAACCTTCTAAGAGCTACCAGCACTGACATCCTGCAGGTTACATGAATTTACTTTCAGATTGTTTGCCATTGGGCTTCATTCACTAAGACTGGATGGCAGATGGGATAGGAGTAATTATAAGACTTTATAGAAGCATTGGAACAAGCAATCCTAAAATTACGTGGTATCAGAAAAGACTGAATTGCTAAGGAAATGTTGGAAAAGAAAAACAAAGCTGGGGGCATCACACTGCCTGATTTCAAGCTTTACTACAAAGCTGGGATCACCAAGACAGCATGGTACTGGCACAAAAACAGACACATAGACCAGTGGAACAGAACAGAGAGCCCAGAGATGGACCCGCAACTCTATAGTCAAATCATCTTTGACAAAACAGGCAAAAATATCCAGTGGAAAAAAGACAGTCTCTTCAATAAATGGTGCTGGGAAAATTGGACAGCTATATGTAGAAGAATGAAACTTGACCATTTTCTTGCACCATACATGAAGATAAACTCGAAATGGATAAAAGACCTCAACGTGAGACAGGAATCTATCAAAACCCTAGAGAAGAACATAGGCAGTAACCTCTCTGACATCAGGCGCAGCAACTTCTTTCGGGACATGTCTCCAAAGGCAAAGGAAACACAAGCGAAAATGAACTTCTGGTACTTCAACAAGATAAAAAGCGTCTGCACAGCGAAGGAAACAGTCAACAAAACAAACAGGCAACCCACAGAATAGGAGAAGATGTTTACAAATGACACTACAGACAAAGGTCTGATATCTAAGATCCATAAAGAACTCCTCAAACTCAACCCTCACAAAACAGATAATCACGTCAAAAAATGGGCAGAAAACGCAGACAGACAATTCTCCAAAAAAGACATACTAATGGCTAACAGACAAATGAAAAAATGTTCATCTTTAGCCATCAGAGAGATTCAAATCAAAACCACACTGAGATACCACCTTATACCAGTTATAATGGCCAAAATCACCAAGTTAACAAGAAATGTTGGAGAGGATGTGGAGAAAGGGAACCCTCTTCCACTGTTGGTGGGGATGCAAGTTGGTGCAGCCACCTTGAAAACAGTGTGGAGATTCCTCAAGAAATTTAAAATAGAGCTACCCTATGACCCTGCTATTGCACTACTGGGTATTTACCCCAAAGAAGCAGATGCAGTACAAAGAAGGGCCACATGTACCCCAATGTTCACAGCAGCAATGGCCACAATTGCCAAAGTGAGGAAAGAACCAAGATGCCCTTCAACAGATGAATGGATGAGGAAGATATGGTACATCTATACAATGGAATATTATGCTTCCATCAGGAAGGATGAATATCCAACTTTTGTATCAACATGGATGGGAATAGAAAAGATTACGTTGAGTGAAATAAGTCAAGAGGAGAGAATCAATTGTCTTATGGTCTCACTTACCTGTGGAGCTTAAGGAAAATCATGGAGGGCACTGTGAGGAGGAAGAGACGGGTGAATGGGGGGAAATCGCAGGGGGCAATGAACCATGAGAGACTGTGGACTCTGAGCAACAAACTGAGGAGTTTGGAGGGGAGGGGAGGGGAGGGGGCGGGGGCTTGGGCGAGCCTGGTGGTGGGTATTAAGGAGGGCACGTATTGCATGGAGCATGGGGTGTGGTGCATGAACAATTCATCTTGTAACACTGAAAAGATAAACATATTTGGGGCAAAATAAAGATTGGTATTGCAAAAAAAGAATTTTAGTAATTTCTAGTAATTTTTTATAAATTCTTAGAATTTATAGGATTTTACTATGTCAGTTTCTTTGCTAAGCAGTTTACCTAGATTGTCTCACTTTATCTTTACAACAGCTGTTGTAAAGATCTTTACAATCTTATTTGTAAGATAAGCAAAGATCTTTGCTTATCTCTTACAGCTGTTGTAAAGATAAAGTGAGATAGGTACTATACACAGAGAAGGAATTTCAGACCAGAGAGAGACAGTAAGTTGACCAAAGCCTCAGCATGTGACTGGCAGACAGAATTTGCTCCCAGGTAGCATTGCAGCACCTATAACGTGATGCTACATCGTCCCTGCTTTGTCTTCTTTAGTGCTGAGGACTTGGCAAGGTGCTTAGCGGATGCCATTTCCCGTAATCATACTAAGAAGAGCATATTTTCAAAATAGTTGCTTTATCTCTTCATCGTACTGTGTAGAGATTGTGTATGTGGCTTCTGGCGCTAAGCCACTGGGTCCAGACATCACCTATGTTGCTTTCCAGCTGCGTGAACCTCTTACTGCAGTATATATAACCCTTTACAGATGGGGAAGCTAGACCTCAGAATTCAATCTGGCTCTTCCTCTCCCCGGAATGAGTTTATTTTTATTTGTTCATATATTTTTTAAAAAGATTTTATTTATTTGAGAGAGAGAGAGAGTGCTTGTGAGTGAATGGGGGGAGGGGCAGAGGGAGAGGAAGAAGGAGACTCCCAGCTGAGCAAAGAACAGGATTTAGGGCTCGATCCCTGGACCCTGAGATCATGACCTGAGCTGAAGGTAGATGCTTCAGCTACTATTGTTCATACTTTTTGAGTCCTACATGCACAAAGCTGTTTCCAATTCTTTGCTTACTCCACCAGCTAATCTGCACCTTCTTCAGTTTTCCATAATCTTCATTCATTAGACCCCAATGTCATTTGTTCCAAAAGTAAGACAGCATCTGAAATGAGGTTCCTTCTGAGAAACCTTTTTGGATTAATCAAGAGCTAGATCACTCTTATCTCTTGCCTAAACTAATTTTAAAAATAGACTCTACTTTCCGATACTATTCAGCTCAAATCTGCTTCAGCAATTGCTGAGGAGTTAAAGGGAAGAATTCCAATCAGACTATGACACAGATTTGTGTACTGCAGACCCATTTTCTTATCAGTCCTTATCATGAACCTACATCTATATATTGAATCTACATCATAAGTGAAAATGAAACCCACTGAGCACCATAACTCCACATGCATTAACAATTGGTGTGGAAGGAACAAAGAATACTAAAATTCCTCTGCCTGCAAAAGAAACCTGAGCCATTTGAAATAGCCGTCACCACCATATGTGACAAATGAGAATTTGAAATACGGCTTCCACATTGAGGCATGTTGTAACTGTAAAATACACACCAGGTTTTCAAGAAGAGTGTGGAAAACACACCAACTACTTCATTAATAGCTTATATCGATCATGTGTTGAAAAGTTCATCTTTGGACTATGTCCTGTTAGGAAAATGTATTAAAGCACATGAGTGAAACAGAACAGAAACTTACAATCTATAGAAAGAAGAACATCACAGGCAACATGATGTCAATAAAAACTTATCTTTCAATAATCACTCTCAATGTGAACAGCCTAAATGCTCCCATAAAACAGCACAGGGTTGCAGACTGGATAAAACGACAGGACCCATCCATATGCTGTCTACAAGAGACATATTTGGGACCTAAAGATACATCCAAAATGAAAGTGAAGGGATGGAGAACCATCTTTCATGCCAACAGGCCTCAAAAGAAAGCTGGGGTAGCTATTCTCACATCAAATAAATTAGATTTTAAGCTAAAGACTATAGTCAGAGATACAGAAGGACACTATATCATTCTTAAAGTGTCTGTCCTCCAAGAAGATCTAACAATTGTAAATATTTATGACCCCAATATAGGAGCAGCCAACTACATAAGCCAACTTTTAATCAAAATAAAGAGTCATTTGATATGAATACATTAATTGTAGAGGATCTTAACATGCCACTTTCAGCAACAGACAGATCATCCAAACCAAAAAATCAATAAAGAAACAAGAGCTTTGAATGACACATTGGACCAGATGGACCTCATAGACATATACAGAACATTCCACCCTAAAACAACAGATACTCATTCTTCTCGAGCGCACATGGAACTTTCTCCAGAATAGGCCACATATTGGGCCACAAATCAGGACTCAACTGATATCAAAAGGTTGAGATGATTCCTTGCATATATTCAGACCACAATGCTTTGACACGAACTCAACCACAAGAAAGTTTGGAAGGAATTCAAACACTTGGAGACTAAAGACCAACATGCTCAAGAATGTTTGGATCAACCAGGATATCAAAGAAGAACTTAAACAATTCATGGAAACCAATGAGAATGACGGCACATCAGTCCAAAACCTATGGGACACAGCAAAAGCAGTCCTAAAGGGGAAAAACATAGCCATCCAAGCCTCACTCAAAAAAAATTGAAAAATCTCAAATACACAAGCTCTCTTTACACCTTAAAGAACTGGAAAATCAATAACAAGTTCAGCCAACTCCACGCACAAGAAGAGAAATAATCAAGATTAGAGCAGAGATCAATGAGTTAAAAACTAGAGAAATAGTAGAACGCATCGACAAAACCAGAAGTTGTTTTTTTGAAAGAATCAATAAGATTAATAAGCCACTGGCCAAACTAATCCAGAAGAAAAGAGAGAGAACCCAAATTAACAAACTTATGAATGAAAGGAGAGAGATCATGACTAACCCAAAAGAAATAGAAACAATCATCAGAAATTATTATCAAAGCTATATGCCAATAAGTCAAGCAACCTACAAGAAATGGATGCATTCCTGGAAACCCATAATCTTCCAAGACTGAAACAGGAAGAAATTGACAACCCGAACAGACCAATATCTAGTAATGAGATTGAAGCAGTGATCAAAAACTTTCCAAAAAACAGGAGTCCAGGGCATGACAGATTCCCTGGGGAAATCTGCCAAACATTCAAGGAAGAAATAATACCTATTTTCCTGAAACTGTTTCAAAAAATAGAAACAGAAGGAAAACTTCCAGACTCTTTCTATGAAGCCAGCATTACCTTGATCCCCAAACCAGGCAAAGACCCCATCAAAAAGGAGAATTTCAGAACAATATCCCTGATGAATATGGATGCCAAGATTCTCAACAAGACCCTAGCTAATAGGATCCAACAGTACATCCAAAAGATTATTCATCATGACAAGGTGGGATTTATCCCTGGAATGCAAGGGTGGTTCAACATTCGCAATCAATCCATGTGATAAACAAATCAATAAGAGAAGAGGGAAGAACCACATGATCCTATCAATTGATGCATAAAAGGCATTTCTCAAAATACAGCATCTTTTCCCGATTAAAAATCTTCAAAGTATAGGGATAAAAGGAATATTCCTCAACTTCATAAATCTATGAAAAGCCCACAGCGAATATCATTCTCAATGGGGAAAAGCTGACAGCCTTCCCTTTGAGATCAGGAACATAGCAAGGATGTCCACTCTCACCAGTCTTGTTGAACATAGTACTAGAAGTCCTAGCAATAGCAATCAGACAACAAAAAGAAATAAAAGGTATTCAAATTGGCAAAGAAGAAGTCAAACTCTCTCTCTTTACAGATGACATGATACTTTATATGGAAAAACCAAAAGACTCCACCCCCAAACTACTAGAACTCATATTGCAATTCAGTAATGTGGCAGGATACAAAACCAATACACAGAAATCTGTTGCTTTTTATACACTAACAATGAAAATATTGAAAGGGAAATTAGAGAATCGATTCCATTTACTGTAGCACCAAGAACCATAAGATACCTGGGAATAAACCTAAGCAAAGAGGTAAAGGATCTGTACTTGAGGAACTACAGACCACTGATGAAAGAAATTGAAGAAGACACAAAAAGGTGGAAAAGCATTCCATGCTCATGGATTGGAAGAATAAACATTGTTAAAATGTCTATACAGCCCAGAGAAATCTATACTTTCAATGCCATCCTGATCAAAATTCCACTGACATTTCTCAAAGGGCTGGAACAGTCAATCCTAAAATTTGTACGGAACCAGCAAAGACTCCGAATTGCTAAGGAAATGTTGAAAAAGAAAAAGCTGGGGGCATCACACTGCCTGATTTCAAGCTTTACTACAAAGCTGGGATCACCAAGACAGCATGGTGCTGGCACAAAAACAGACACATAGACCAGTGGAACAGAACAGAGAGCCCAGAGATGGACCCACAACTCTATGGTCAAATCATCTTTGACAAAACACGAAAAAGTATCCAGTGGAAAAAAGACAGTCTCTTCAATAAATGGTGCTGGGAAAACTGGACAGCTATATGTAGAAGAATGAAACTTGA
>CM052800.1:176629146-176654035 GCA_028533885.1 Nasua narica | reverse complement strand
AGAGAGAGAGAGAGAAGGAAGCAGGCTCCCTGCTGAGCAGAGAGCCCAATGCAGGGCTCGATCTCAGGACCCTGAGATCATGACCTGAGCAGAAGGCAGAGGCTTAAGCCACTGAGCAACCCAGGAGCCCCATGGTCTTCTATTTTTAAGTCAAAGGCAGATGTCTCAATTTTTCTAATCTGGAGCTGCAGTTGGGGCTTTGCCATCCCAAATAACACAGGCATTAATCCAGGAATAAGTTACTGCAAATTAGTACAAAAAGATTTAAACAAAAAATGAAGAGGAGGAAGCAGAAACCTTAGGAAGAAATTCTAGAGGGTTACCCAGGAAAAGAGAATGTGTAAACATGACCATGATGGTCAACGATGCAATATGATAATATGGTAACTTTTGTTCTGAACATATTATGCTCTTTGTTTTAAAAATCTGTGGAGTGTGACCATCGGCGTACTCTAGAGTCAACAAGAAAAGGACCAGAAAGGTCTCTAAGTTTCTTCTGACTGGGGAAGTGAGAGTGGAGGGAGCTACAGGAAAAGAGGTTGGGAACCCATGATTAAATCCTCTGGAATACCCAAAATTTAGGAGTCAGGCAATCATTCAACTCAATAGAAAAATAACCAAAAGGAATAAGACCAAACAGAGAGCCCAGGAGTCAAGCTGAGAAATAATCATGGACATATGAATGCCTGGTAATATCAAAGGTTGAAAATTCATCATGTGATTGACATACAAAAGAGCACAGCAATAAGGAATAATGCAAGATGTACTTTTCAGTTGTCATGGAATCATCAAAAAGGAAATGACACGTACATTAATTATACCAGGTCGATCTGCATATACTCGAGCCACCTGGTGGATTACAGACATGTTCATTAGCTTGTAAATCATTTTATGACCATTTTTCTTTCTTCTTCTCTAAAGTGAAGTTTATGTTCAACAAATGAATGTTCTGTTGATTACAAACGTCTCAATATTTATGAAAAAAAAAAAGTTGAAAGTAGTTCTAAAATCTGTAAAGGAAATTTAAATATGACCACAAGTCCTTGCACACATTCCCTTAATGAGAGCAACGTAACTAGGAAAACCGGAAACCTGCTCAGAATGACATTTGTCCCAGGCCAAATACCCCGCTGCTGGCTAACACATGATGTTCATGTAATGAGGATAACACGTCCATTCCAAAGGTTAATATCACTCTAAATACCAGGACGGGTAGTTAACAAATTCAACTAAACCGATTCTAGGAAACAGTTCCAAATTCTTTCTCAGTCATGGCTCGTTTGGTAATTCAAATAAAGAAGGATTGAAAACTGACTAGAACACTTCCTCTTTCGGCTAAGTTGAGGCATCAAGGGCTGGATTTACCCTCCTGCCTTAATCAAGTTAAAGAAAAAAAAAGTCAACATTTATGGGGAAAAAAAAAAAAAAAGACCCTCAAAGCACTGGATATCACGCAGGGCTGGAACATGATGCCTGAGAGATGGGAAATAAGTGAGACAGTCCCTACCATTTCTCTGGCTTTGTTGCCCAGAGAGACCTGCAAGCCCAAGGCACCGGAAGCATGGCATGGACACACAGGCTGACCCAGCAGTCTCCCTGAAGGAGGACCCAGAGATGAGAATGTGGGCAGGTCAAGGAAGCTCAAAGTCACAGGCAGAAGGAGGCCCCGCAGAGAATGAACAAGGGCCTTGTTTCATTCCAGGTGAGTACTGACCTAAGTATGTAAGGACGAATGCCCAAGTCTAGGGAAAGAATGACCAATAGCTAACAGGTAATTGTGCCCAGAATGCTCATGGAGTTGAGAAGGCTGCCTGGCCCCAGGAGTCCGAGAAGAAATCTTCATCACCCACTGGGCAGAGTGCAGAGTACTGAGAAATCCAGCGGTGGGGGAGGAAAATCACTGTAGAGTAAGTGCTGCCTAGATCACATCTTAGAAATCTTACAAGCATAAGATCGGAGTAGGGTGAGGCTAGCGAGGTGCTTAGCACTTCCTGTCTGAGTCACACAACCAGCCCGCCCACCCCTACCCCATGTAGACTTAAAATAGGCACCCCAGACTCTCAACTTCCCTCACCCTTCATCCAGGCTTCAAAAGCGATCCCTGTAAAGAGCAGACAGTTACAAGAAATTTAACTACATCCAAAAAGAAAATTCAAGAACAATTTTGGGAAAACAAAAATATCACACCCACCCAAGTAAGAGTCTCCAGGTCTGGTGTCCAGTCAAGAATTACTAAGCTTGCAAAAAAAAAAAGCAAGAAGACACGATCCATAATGGGGGGGGTGTCAAAACAACAAAACAAAACAAAAAAACTTAGCCAGAAGTGACACACGTGGTTGAATTAGTGGGTGACATTAAAACAGGCATAATAATTGTACTCCAAGTGCTCAAGATTGGACATGAAAACTAAACACAAGCAAGAAAAACACGTAGAGAAGGTGAGATGGCAGAATAAAAGCAATGTCCAATGTCATGCTGACTTTCAGAAACACACTTGAAATATAAAGACACAAGTAGATAGAAGTGAATTGATGGGAAGTGTAACCAAATGAACAGAACGCTCAGCAAAAGCACACTCAAGTTGCTGTGTTAATAGCACACAGAACAGTTTTAATGCAAAGAATATTACCAGGAATGACGAAGCTTATTTCATGACAATGAAAGAGTGAACTTAACAGTCCTAAACATGTATGCACTTAATAACAAAGCTCCAAAGCACATGATATAAATACTGATAGAACTGCAAGAAAAACAACAGGTGAAACCAAATTTGAGCTGGAGATTTCCACACCAGCCTCGAAATTGAATGAGCGAGTATACAGTACACCAGTCAGGATACACAATGGTCGCACAGCCCTTGCAACCACTTTCTAATTAATGCTTCAACAAGAAGTCACAAGGGGTATGTGAAAATATGTGAACAGGTTGAAATGGTAAGACAGCACATTGCAGTTGTGGAATGCATCAAGAAGTATGCTTAGATGGAGATCTATAGCATACAGCATTTATAACCTACAAGAAGAAGGATCTCGAAAAAATATCTTAGGGCTCCATCATGAGTAACTGAAGAAGAAAAGGCCAATTAATCCAAAGAAAGAAACATCGAAGACAAATACAGACATTATTCCTCAATAACGCTATTAAAAGATATCAATATATTTCATGCCCCCTCCTCCAAGCAGTCCTCACTGCATTCCAAGTCGTGATTAGTGATGAGGCTGCAAGAGTGAAGATGTCACAAATCCCACTTCAGAGGTGGCTCGCATTCGGGGGAGTAGGGCATGAGTTTACGAGTACAGCACAGGGTTCTCAGAACTCATGCAGGATATTGTACAGAGTCCCATGAGAGGAAGAAGGAGTTGTGAAGGTCTGAACAAAGGAAGCATCTCTAAGTGTACCTTGAGCAGACTTCTGGAAAAGCCTAACATGAAGCCTGGAGACAGGAAATGCTTTGTGTGCTACCATCAATCCTCACAACTTTCCAAAACAGGTATTCGAGCTGTATCTGCAAAGGAGGTGAGACCAGAGAGGTTGACAAACTTGGCTGAGGGAACACAGGTGAGCCCACACCTCTGTGAACCCTAGGATATTATCAGGTCGCTATTGCGTTGATATAATTGAAAAGCTTTTAAATAAAAAAACGTTAGAAATTACTTGGGGATAGTTTAATACAAAAAACAAAACAAAACAAAAAGCTGAAGAACCAGAAACTGGGTTCTTGTTCTCTCTAGCCCGCTGTCTCCCTCTGTGAGATCCTATTTTCTTTTCCATCTTGATAGCGACAAATACAATGAGAAGTAGGATGACTCATCCACTATAAGAGATGTCGCACAACAGCCAGTATTTCAGATGTATTTAAGTTCTGATGTCTTTCTCAACGCTTCTTCCTGCACATTGAAAAATGTGGATACCAAAGGGGAACTCTGAGAAGGCATCTTAGAAAATTAATGCCAAATTGAAAGATTAAACAGAATGCGGTGCTCAATTACCATTGCCTTGGTAATTGCCTTGTCTTTAAGACAAGCTACAGAAATGTGCACTCAACTTGCTTATATTCCAAACTGTGGTTCTTGACCATAAGAGACGCTCAACGTGAGGTAATTCCAGAGCCACTTTCTGTGGCCAGCGACCCCTGCAGAGGGGGCGGGGGAAAGATGGCCTGGATCAGGCAGCTTCCTTTTCCCTGGGATTCTACCACTGATGAGCTGAGTCACCGGAAGAGAACTCAATCTAGGCCTCAGTTTCTCCAGCGAAGCGAGCTGAGCGCGTTCCCTGGGATCCACTGCTGACAGGAGCTCGGGGTGTAGGTTCCCTCGGAAAGGCTTTCGGGCTATACCTCGTGGGGAGGGGAGGAAGCAGGATGGAGCAGAAGAGGGAAAGGAACTGCAGTGCAGGCCAGACAAAGCCAGGGAGCCTGTGGTTGAGTTGACCTCAAATTAGGGAGGCCAGAGACCCATGTTAGATGTGGGCTGCTCCCTGGCCAGGTGTCACCTGAGACAAGGCAGCTCTCTCAAGCTGAGATAATTCCCGGAGCTGGTCTCAGCCAGCAGCTTCTAGCTGCCAAAACCTCCCCTCCATGAAGATTTTTTTTTTTTATTTCACCATGGGATCTGAGACTAACCGTATTTAGCACTGAGGGTTAAGGTGTTTTTTGCTTGTGGTGTTATACCTGAGCTACCTTTAGGTTCATAAGACAAGCTGCTACAGAATCAGGGGATTGTATGCAGGTAACAAAGAAGGTGGTGGGAAAAAAGGGGAGTGAGCTCTTCCCCTGGGTGGTGCCCTCATGACTGCCAACCTGGACATGGAGAGGTGGGGCAGGGCAGGGAGCTGGGGGCCCAGCTCAGAGGAGCCCAGACTGAGACCCCGAGAGCAGGGCCATGCAGCTGGAGCACGAACTAGCTTAGGAACAAAGAGGGAGACGGTCTCTTTATTTTTCCCCGCTTTACTAACGGAAGATGATCCTTGCAGACAAGGCAGACGGAAAGATTAGCAGCTGGATAGGATGTGAGCAGATGAAAGGTTTCAAGGACACGGTCATTTAAGACAGTGCTGCATTAGTGCTAATCAATGGAAAATGATAACAGCAGGTGGAAGGTAACTGGCTTGGAGCCTTCTGACAAGCTCGTGATGCTCGAGGCAAAGCGCTGAGTGGAACTGGAGACAGGAGCCAGCCGAGCCTGAAGGAGAGCAAGCCGCCCCACAGGAAGCAGGTGCAGTAAGGGCCCCAATGCAGAGTACACAACTTTTTCAGAAGAAACCTCAATAATATACATCCTTTTAGCAGGGACTTAGAAAAACGGCAAGTTATCCTGCTATAATCTTATAGCAGGAATGATGTTAAAGAGATAAACCGGCACTCACAGCAATAACCGTAAGATCCAAAGACTAAAATAAAACATGAGAACACAAGTGACCTATAAAATACAAAGACTGGATCACATACATGGAGGTAATTTTCAGACAATCTAAGAGACAGTTTCTCTCCTCGGCCGCTTTCCCTTTCGGGCTCTGGGCATCACTTTATTGCCTTTTTATTTGCTTAAATTAGGACCTTTATATGTCTATAGCCATGTCCGCACCCACATATTTCTTATAAATTGCACAGAAAAATATAAATTTGAGTAATTCAAATCAAATATATTAAATCCCTATTTAAGAAAATGAATGTAATTTAAAACGATGGCTCTATACTTTTATTTAGATAGAAAATTTGGTTTTTATGCAGATTCAACTTTAAAATCACTTCTAATTTTAAGTTCTTTGTATAGAAAATAATGAAAGGTATTTAACAATTTATAAAGCCATGTGGCATTATATATTATTTCTAATTAATGAATTCTTGGCTGTCACTCAGCCTAAACTGATTTAATTTTTCTTTTATGTGCTGGCAGTTACCTTCTAAAAATAGTTTTAAATTAAAGTTATGGACATAAGCAGTTTCAGCTTACCAGGTGTTAGTATATTACTAATTTATGATTTTCATATTCATTTGAACCTAAAAGCTGTTTTCATGATTGAATTCATATTAATAGCTCAAGCTTTATTAAAAAGAGCATCTTTTGGGAAAGGTAAAGCATGTTTCTCTGTCAAGTACTATATATAGGAGAGCATTTATTTAAAAATATATATATATGTACATATCCTCATCTTCACCGCTCAGTTGTTATCTGATGTGCACGCTCCCGGCTGACTGCCTACCTTCCATCCCAGCCTCTGCCCTGCTGATGTCCACCGAAGCAGGGAGGACCTCCCCCACCCCCACCATTTACTCAACGATCATTTCCACGTACGTGCACGTTGGCTTACGAACGGTTAACCCAGACCCCAGCAGGCAGAAACAACAAGCAACTCCCCACCCACAGTAGGGCGCCCTCAGAGGCTTCCCTTTGACTTTGATCTTGAGTATGGCTCCTTGTCAAAGTCACTGAGCTGAGCACCTTGCCCCACCCCTTCTCTCCACCTCTGGGACTCCCACCTTAAGTGCGTAGCATCTCATTTTTCTAGTCCACGGTGACAGCCTCTTTGATATTAAATGTCCCTATTCCTGGGCACTTTACCTCCCCCATTCTCAGCACGGCAAGAAGGGCACTCTGATGACACAAGTGCGGGGTATTGATTCCACTCCAGGGTCTTCTAGAGCAGTGGGAGAAACCCCAGACTCTGTACCAGGGACTGCAACGCCCAGTGTGGTCTAGCCCCTCAACTATTCTTCTGGCTGCGGCCCCTAAAAGATTCATTGTGCATCAGCCATAAAGGCCCTTCTTTAAGGCCTTAGATGGTGCAAAGCCCCTTCCGTCTTCAGGGCCTTTGCAGATGCCATTACTCTACTTGGATCCAGGCCTTTACAGGATGTTTCCTACTGTTCATGTCTCCGGTCAGCTGACAGCATTCTTCAGAAGTCTCTCCCCTTCAGTTTCCCTAAAATAACTCCATTCTTGCCTCCTACTATTTTGTATCACTTACTGGGTTCATTTCTTTCTGGCACCACTGCTGTTTTAAATTAGCGGAATGAGAGCAGAAGGCTTAGTTCCCCGATTTGCCTTTCTATCCACAGCCCCTCCAACAGCACTGTTTAGTGGAGACTCTATAAACTATGTATTGAATACATGACTTAATTAAGGAAAGAGTAGATGCACAAATTGGCCTTGGGGGGGATGTTCTGATTTCCTAAGAAGTGGAATTTCAGAGTCTTTATCAGAAATGCCTGTTCTTTGCTTTTTAGGAAAGGTTCTACATCTCAAATAGAACTACTACTACACCAAGAATAAATACAAAGCTGCCTTTAGATACATCTTGAATTGATCCCCTTTACGTCAATGTTTAGGACTCACCTGTCTGGAAAAAGGAAGGCAAGCCACGGATCAGATCGGTGGGAGGAACATGGCCTTAAGCTGAAAGTACGTGGGACCTACGAACTCACCCATGTAAGATGTTAGAAGTCCTCTCTCTTCCATCATGAAGTACACAGCCCTGAGTTGTAGCAGTGGTAGTGAAGTGGGAGAACCAGGGAAAAAAGGGAAGAGACAGGGAGAGAAGAAAGCACTAGAAACTCGCTACCAATCTGCACTATGAACAACAGCCTCCCATGCACAGAGGCTGGTGTGAACAACGGCAAACTTCCTGGATTTCTGCATTGGTTTTACAAAGCCCGCACAAAAACTCATCTAAGTTTTGCAGGGTCAAGAAAGATATGACGAAGTCAGATGAGGCAATATCTTGACATTTTGCCATGCTCCTTAAGAGCTGATTAAATTGCACAGCATAATTTAATTAAACGAAGCTGCAAGGTTGAGAAGGCTGTTGCAGAAATAGAAACACCCTAAAACTCTAAAGAGGATGCCCCATTGTCTGCAAGCCAGCTCAGAGTGCAATTTCGGAAGAACAGAAGAAAGAGATTCAAACAACAGTCTGGTCTGGAAAGAACTGCTGTAGATTTTCTCAGAACTACCAAGTGTGAAGTGACTTGTACGTGGATGTAGGCAGACCTAGAAGAGTCTGCTCAATTGGGGACTAGGACTCTCCTGCAGCGGCGAAGGCCAGGTAATAAAAATAATCTACAGAAAAGGCAAACGACGGTCAAAGTCCAAGAGACACACGTCCCGGCTACGATGCGGTCGAAAGTCACAGGTGTGCAGGACATCACGTGAGAGTGACACACCAGGGACAGGGGCAGTGTTAGACCCAGCACAGCCCGCCACTCTGAACGAGACTGGGCAGGGGCACTGACGTTCACGGAGCTCCTTCCTACAGCAGGCACA
This sequence comes from Nasua narica, assembly GCA_028533885.1. Lineage (NCBI taxonomy): Eukaryota > Metazoa > Chordata > Mammalia > Carnivora > Procyonidae > Nasua > Nasua narica. The sequence continues at coordinate 176,645,774 of CM052800.1, read as the reverse complement.
GGACCCTTGCCAATTACATTCCCATGCATGGAATTTTTATACAATGTAATTGTCAAAGGCCTGTTTACTACAAGTTCTGTATCAGGGATCCCCGTGTATTATCATGAAGAGTGATTCTGCTCACTGCAAGACTGACCATCTTGCACCAGGGTTGAGGACACGGTGGGGGGCGGGGAGGGGGGCATCAATTGCTGTTTAGCCAGCTTTTCCAAATCTGAGGGAGCTGGCTAGAAAATACCAAATCCAGTCTTTCTCTCTCCATCTATTGCATCTTTCAACCAGGAAGAGACATTGAGAGGGTCTCCACAGGAAGGCAATTCTGAGAGTCCCACAGCCCATAGTCAGTAAGGCGGATCTTTGCCATCAACATGATAAATATTTTGCTCATCACCACATCACACAAGCATAAGCTGTATTCAAATAACTTGTCATCTGCACAATAAGGGAAGCGCAAGGGATTCTAGAGTCTCATCTGGACAAGGTGGTGAAATGGTGCCCTTGAAGGCCCTAGTTTTTATGAAAATCATCAATAACTTTAATTAATGGGCTAGATGAATTACTGACCTGGCTTGAAATTAGTTGCTGTAATTATGACAGAAGATAATTTAAAGAAAATATAAAATCCAACACAGATTCATTTTCTAATTATCTTGCGTTCAAAAATATGTACGAATCTTCAGATCTCTTAGGAAAGACATACCAGAGGGTCCCGGTGCCTCTCATCCCACATAAGAACACAGAGTCAGCCGCCCACACGGTCGAAGAGTGTTTCCCTCACCTCTTCTTTTCCCAGGCTCGAGTGGGACCTGGGGAGTCGGGGGGAGCTATCTATGATGACGCAGGTAAGGACCAGCCCATCTGCTAAAATTGGAGTCCCTTCTGCACCCTAATCTGGGGCATGACAGAGAAGCAAACTTCTTTCCAGCCTGTACCACATACTTTGGAGCCTTTTTGTAGATAATTGTGTTAGGGCATAGAGTAAGCTAATAGAACATCTTTGAGAATTAGAACTCTTAATGGAAAAAAAAAAAAAAACAAAACTCTTAATGGAACTCATCACCCCCCAAAGGGTGCTGGGATTTTGGATGTATATCACTGATTTTCTAACCAGACCATAAATGCAGATCAATATAGTTAACTAATTAACTACGTAATGAGTGGATCGGAGAAGAGTGACAGCACTAAGCTTAGTAAATGTTAATTCGTGTGTATGCAAAGTAAATGTTTGGGTGTCTTGTGATGCGTCGTTCCCTGAAGATCTAAGGTGACATTTATCTTCAGCTGGACTTACAATAATGAAAATAGAAGCTACATCACCATCTTCTTATCTATAGTGGTCTCTGTTTGGAAAGCATGTGTTTAAATGCATTGTAACATACAGAATGTATGTCTCTTTGTATCCTGAGCTCTGGGAATTCTCCCTAAATCCACAAAAGTACAAAGAGACATCAGAAGTTTTCACTCAGAACTGCTTTTAAGAGCACACGAAGGACATCATATCAACATGCATGTACATGTGTGTGTCTATTTTATACACTTAGAGGAATAGACTGTATCCAAATAAGATGAAAAATTAATGAATTTTTATGTACTTTGACACAATTTTGTGCATTAGATGGTATACACAGCTCACCTACTTAAAAATAGCTTAAAAATTAATTTCTCATATGCAACTAGTTAAAAGTCACCTGTTTTCTGATTCAGTATCTGAATAAAACAAGTTTGGAAAGTAAAATTATTTAACTCAAATAAATATATGTTAAACAATTTTCATAACACTATTGTTGGCCTCTAGAGAGATTTTGATGTTTTCTCTCTAATAGCCTATCTTAAATTACCAAAAAAAAAAAAAAAATCGTCTTCAAAAATAAACATTTAAAAAATTCCCCCTTTATATTTACATATTTTATGACCATGCCTATTGATTGATCTAACACCTATTTTAAATTCTGTAAACATTCCAAAATCACATCAGCTTTGTGCAGAGAAAAATGTTAATAAATTATGTCAAGTATTTATATATAGTATGTCATGTAGTAAAAATCAAAATCTGCTCATATGTAATAACCAAGAATTACAATATAAAATACTAATGAAAAATATTAAAACAGAACAAACTTAATTTTAGACACCACCAAAATACTGATATTGAAACGCTAAAAGTCACCATGTATTCATTGGAAGTAAAAATATACCATCATACACAACTGATGGACTTGGGAATTTCATGTCTAAATAAATAAGCCTCTTTAGGAGGGAAATGGTCATTAAAAGTTATTTGTACCTCAAATGACTGAGAAAAACCAGGATTGATTGGAAAGATCCATTTTTTTTTAAACTATACCCGGTTATATACTTTTTTTCTTTTTTCTTTTTTTTTTTTAAAGCAGGCTCCACACCCGACATGAAGTTTGAACTCACAACCCTGAGGTTAAGAGCCTCGTGCTCCACCCACTGGGTCAGATGGCCATGTCCATAATGGTTACCTAAACATAGCAAAGTACTAAATAGTAAATGTAGTGAAAGAGTAAAATATAGGTTACAGAAATAAACAGTTGATAGAGGAGTATTTGAGCTTTTAAATAAACACATGCAAATATGTGTCCTCATTCCTCCTGAAGATCCCCACCCTGGCTAGGCTCACCTTCTAGACTGAACAGATTTTCTTTGGTGAAAATCCTCCTCAACCTCAACTTCCTCTGTTTGGGGTGGAGAATTACTCATTCCTTCTGTAATTATTTGTGCTTGAAAAAGCAGCAGCTGAGGCTTTAGAAGACACCTAGCAAAGGTGGGGGGGCATCCTAGAAGACGCGGGGGCTTTTTCCTGCATAAATAAGGGAGAAGCCGCAGCGGAGGCTGGACAACGGGGCTTCAGTACCTGCCGCAGGGGGGAGGCTGACGAAGGAAGGGCAAGCACTTGGCAGAAGCGCCAAGCCCAGAGCATCCGGTGTTATAGGTGAGGGAATTTGGGAAACGCGTACTCCCCATAAGGAGATTCAGATTCCATTTACCCCTAGCATCACGTCTGCTCATACTATTCCATTTAGCGGGGATCCCACAGGACAGGAGATGAAGAAGGCGGGTGTGGGGCAAGGGCAAGTCTCAGAAAGGCACGGACGGTTAATCACTTAGGTGACTAGACGGAAACGCAGGAACAGCTCTCTCAGTCTGTTTCACATGCACGACAGAGAGGCTTCCCGTTGAAGTGTGGACAAAAGAGGTAAGTCTCTATGGAGTAAGGAACGTAAAAATGAAAACGAACAGGATACCCGCTGTGATCTGCTTATGCTGTGCAAAAAGTCATCTATATATCGCCGGAGTGTTGTGCCATCTTTGTTGCTTTGCTGGGAAAATACACACACAGGAAGGGCTCCGCAGCAGGCCCAGCCTGTCCCCCAACGCAGAAAAACCACCCTCCAGCACAGTTCTCCTGCAGGAGGGAGCACGGGCAGGGACCAGCCCTCCTGAGAGGCGTAGAGTCCCTCTCTTACACACCCATGTGCCACGCTGGCTGCCTGGGTAGGCGTGCCCTTATCACAGGAAAGACTCAACTTGGAATTGTGGGCAATTAAAAGGGATAAAAAGTAAAAGAAGAGAAAAATGACACTATTAGTAATAAACTATAAAAATAGTCCAATCAATTGTAGAGCCTCCCTTCAATCGGCAGGACTTGTATATATCTCCCTAAAAACATATCTTAGAAACCAAAGAGTCTGCAAAGGGATTTGAAATCAAATTGGAAACAAACAAACAAAAAAAAATGAGTAAGGGATGGAGGTCAACCAGAAAGAAGTGTGGAGTAAGGACCTTCGCACACTTGACCGTGGTAAACCATTTCTCTGCTTCCTGAGATTAGCACTTGTTAGTCCAACAGATTCTTAGATAGGAAACAGCCCATCCTATTGGTTTCCCAACAGTGGGAGTATCCTTGTAGATATACAACGATCTTAGCGTTTGTTCCTTGCCAAGTAAATTATTCTCATGACCCACTTACTTGTCTAGGTGCTCAGTATCTGCAAAATCATAATCTGTTTTGGTGCTGGCTATCTGCTCAAATTTATTTTAAACAGCGCTTCAGTTTAAAAGAAATGCAATCTGTATATTGAGAAGTCCATTTTTTCATGACTTGAAAACTTCTGGGTGTGCTGGTAAAGTTACTAAATACATTAATTACCCATTAATAGCTAATCGAGGCTCTTAATCATCATTAATCATGTGAGTTGGGGATGTAGCAACCCCTGCTGTATTGTGCGGCAGCTCCCAGTGTCTGGGGGGAGGGAAGCAGGCGGACTAGGAGACCACAGTCTGCTAGGAGAACAATAAGCAGGAGAAGGGGCAGTAAGTCCACCCAGTCGTAAAGAAATACTGTAAGAGATCGTGCACGTTCAGGGTGCATGATCAATCAATCTTGTAACACTGAAAAGTTAAAATAAACATTTGGAGAGAAAAAAAAGAAATATTGTACGAGTTTTCTAAGAAGGAAAACACGCTCACCACAAATAAGCCAACAGTAACGAATCCATTCTAAATGGGGGGAGGGTCATTTAAAATCACGTCTTGTGTTGATATAAACACTCAAACATTGAAAACAGCCAACCCCTGAAACATAGGTCCTTTCAGTTTCATGTTCTGCCTCCCAGACCCGAGCTTACATCTCCAGGAGGAGCACTTCCAAAGTTTAGATGCAGGACTCATACAGAGGTGTACTTTCTTGCGTGAGAGCCACGATGCCATAATATCTGATCAATGTGGTCACATCCAGTACAAAACTCGGCTACCTTGGATGTCACATTGGAATACTCAGTGCCGACAACTGTAGACATCACGGATACATTGTTTCATGCATTGAAATCCTATCAGCCACAGGAAATGAAAATATGTATTTTCTCATACATATGTACATTATACACATACAATACCGAAGAGCAAAAGGTTCTAATTTCATGAAAACCGATCATTTTAAGTAAAAGCTATTAACAATAGTCACCCAAAGAAATGAGGTAGTAAGCATTCCACATGCATATTAACAGAAAATTTTAAAAGTGACCTATGGCACCAATACATGTTGATTAAACACTTCAAATAATATCAAACTGAAGAATCCTATAGATTACGGTATATCAAGTCCCTAAGACTGCGATCGGTATGTGTCACGTGCTAACACGTATCCGTTGTGCCACATTCTTAACAGGAAACGAAGTCTACTCAAGACCCATTTGTTTAACCAATCTGTAACAACACAGCGTGCGGCACACTTTCCTAGATCCTGGCGGCATGTCAGTGAGCGTAACTACATCCTTCCGGGGAAGGAAGGCAGGATAACGCTTCATCGACACACAAACGGTTCCCTGCGCTAAGTGGCCTTTTTTTAAAGTGAGACACAATACTTACGTAATTCCCATTAGACGAACATGTCTCTAGAAATGACTCGTCTGAGAGTATTTCCTATCCTGTAAGAAGGAACCAAGAAGAGAACTGAGCCAACCCAGGAACTCACGGTCGAGAACACACCACATCGCGTACCATGACGGAGATAAGTCATCCCTGACCCAGACCTCATAGAGCCAGAAAGCATTACACAGAAGGAGAGCACGGGTTAGGGACACGAAGCTGCCTAGGAAAGCACTGGGCTCCGCAGAGCCCCGTGATCGGGGAGCCTGAATCTCAGAGGCTCTCCGGCAGCTGACAATGCTGGAAATTTACCATTCCTGCCTTGGCCATGAAGTTCAATGATCTGACTGCCAGAAGCGAAGCGTAAACAAGGAGTAAAGTTTTTATAATGCCTGGATTTCTTCTGTATCCCTGAGGTTCCTTTCATGGCCGTGCGCGTCCCCAGCCCTCACCTGTCAGATCGCAAGGCACCTTCCCGTGTCCCCAGGCCAGCGCGCTCCCATAAGGTGCGGTCTCCTTGGACCTCAGGGTTAAGGAGGCACAAAATAAAGGCCTTCGGGCCATTGTACTACCTCATAAAGCAGCCTGCCTGGTCGGGGGGATGGGTGGGGAAAAGCAGGGTTTCCTGAGCTCGTTTGCAAAAGGAAATAAAGATGAAACCTCAACATCTGGAGTTTTACCCAGATTTTAAAATTTGGTACGTTCAAAGCCCACTTGGCTGTGGTTCACGTGTCTGTAAATCCAGCCTAATGACAACATCAAAGGGAGGCTGCCCACGAGGCAGGCTGCGGCCTAACTGACCTCCTGAGGTCTCCTTGTGGACCTGCCTACAGAAGGACTCCCTCGGGCGGAGGACACTTCCCCTGCCCTAAACACTGAAATCCCGAAAGGTCTTAAATGACTGCTGATTTATACCCGACTTGTCTGTAAATATTTAAGATATTTGGATAAAGGGAGTTTAGTTGTAATAACATTAAAAGACCCTAAAAGATAGCAGGAATTTTCCCTGTAGAACAGTGTTTTGTGTGTGTGTGTGTGTGTGTGTATTTTTTTAATTTAAATTAATAAGTCAAATAATGAATGATATTTTCTGTAACAACAGCACTTTGTGATGGTGGGTCCAATGTCACTAGGTCTTTCCTGGGGGAAAAATACGATACAAAAAAATATATATATATTAGAAATAATAGGGGCGCCTGGGTGGCTCAGTGGGTTAAAGCCTCAGCCTATGGCTCAGGTTGTGATCTCAGGGTCCTGGGATCGAGCCCCCACATCGGGCTCTCTGCTCAGCAGGGAGCCTGCTTCCCCCTCTCTCTCTGCCTGCCTCTTTGCCTACTTGGGATCTCTCTCCTCTATGTCGAATAAATAAAATCTTTAAAAAAAATAATAAGAGAATCTTAGAGTTCTCTTACATAGTCTATCAAATCCTATGTTATCTGAGTGCATGTTAACCCAGAATCAATTGCGGGTCATTTTAAGTGGCTGTACCTAGGAAAGGTGAATAAATCTATTTGCTTCTATAACTTTTACACAGCCCAACTCCCGGAGGGTAATTTTTAATAAGAACTTTTTCCCCCCTCCAAAATGCTTTTTATTTTTCACTACAATGGGACAAACTAAATGCTTGCAGAACAAAATATAAACTTATTTTCTTGGCAGACAGGGACATAAGATAATACAAATGTATCTTGGAGGTCGAGAATCTTCCTGATTGGATTCTGGTCTGTCAGAATGACCTCACATCTATCCCTTCCTCTCCTTCCTTTCCATCCTTCCTGAAGGACTGATGGCAAAATTTCTTTAGTCAATGATGAAGGACATGTCATGATGGTTTGGAAAATCTTGGGGTTCTTCTGATCAGAAACACTGTCCTTTAAAGGAAGGTTAGTGCCCTCTGGTCTCTGATAGAAAGTTGCTCAGCAAGCCCTTTGTTCATTTAAGTGGCTGCAATAATTTAACTCTGCTCACTGATTATCACAAAAGGTGAGTAACAGAGCTGCACTCACCACATCTGGTACAACCCCCACAGCAGAAGCTCTGAGAGGGACCCCATGATTGTTTAGTAAGATAAACGAGATGTTGAGGATACTCATTTTCCTCTTCCAGATGCCACAGAAATAAGAGTATCATCTTAGAAATGACAGAAGGAAGCCACTTGTGCCCAGGTAGGTAAGGTGTCCCTATCTCTATGTACAGAGTCTCACTGGTAAAAAAAAAAAAATCTTCCCATTTGCTGTTAGGACGGGAAAAACACAAAGTAAGGTCAGATGAGCCTGCATAGATCCAGCCTGATGCCTGAGTTACTGGTTCTCCTTCAAACAGTGGGTGCATTTTTAGTCACACGCCATGCCTGTTTCCCCACACTGAGATACACAGCGTAAGATAATCAAGCAGTTTGCAAGTTTTGTGAAAAAAATCACTGAAGTGCTCACGTGACCACATCCATCCCAAAACACCATCCACACATCTGTTGTATAATTGCTGTGTCTGCAGATAATAAGCTTCACAAGCCCCAGGACCTTGGCATGTACGTCTTCCTATAGCCACATCTCTCTTCCCCACTCCAATATACTCTGGCTCACTGTTCACTGAGTAAGTGCCCAGCCAGCCTTCAAGACTCAGATCAAGAGTCCCCCACTGGGAAAAATCCCAGGCCTTCTTAGGATCTTGCTACCTGTACCCTCAGTTACCTGAAAGTTCACACCCATATCCAGACTGTAATTGTGGGCTCGCATGTGGGCTCCCCACAGAACTGTTCACCCCAATGACCCAGGCATTCTTTTTCCTTCCGTGTCCGGTTTCCATAGTTAAGCAGCATATCCACATGCTCTTGCTCATTTTGTGTCAAATCCACGTAAACGGCTCAGTTAAAAAGAAAAAAGAAAACCTCTGGAATGGTTATTAAAATATACAGAAAAATAATTCTACTATTTCAATATATTTAAGTAGTGACAATTTTTAAAATGCTCTTCTCTGGCTTACATTCATAGGTTGTTTCGCTTGAAATTACATTTTCCTGACACTATTTACGAAAAAACACTCAAATGATACAAACCATTCAACACATCTTATGAAAGGCAATAGCCCAAAACACATAAACAATGAGAGTGCAGTTAACATTTCAAGAACTGTTGACTCTTTCTGGAAATATTTCTCCAAGGTCCTTAAAAGCTGATTGAACTTTTACATTTAACCAGAATATGGCTCATGTTCATCAAAGTCATGGGTAGTTAGTAAGAGTTTATGGTCCTCAACTGTTAATTTTTTTTTTTTTTGGCAAAACAGTTAGAGAGCAACTGAATATAACAGAGGAGCTTACTTTTACTGAGTCCATTATTTATACAAAGGTTTTAAATCGCTTCAACACACAGTTATATAACTTTACGTGACTTAAGAGTAGCTCATCTTTGTTTCACTGCCCAAAGAGAGACCCCTGTTTAAATGTCATATGAGGGAGAAATCTCAAATGAAGCCCATGAAATATGCAATTCCTTTTGGCCAAGACTCCATAAATGACACCATTTCCACATGAAAGGGGGTGGAGACACCTCTTCTATGTATGATCAAACATAATATAAATTAAAACAGAGGTGGTCAAGCATCTAGCTCGGTGTAAATACAGGAGAAACCAAATTTGAGTACATTGTTTTGTACTCAAAACAATGGGCTCTAAGTTTCCAAACAGTCACCCCTATCATTCTGTGTTTATGTAGAGGTCGGACCACACACCTAGAGATGTTTGATAAGTTAAAGTAGGAATGGAGAGGTCACAGGAAGGAGCCCTGGAACAGGCCCACTGAAAGACTAAGGAAACAGCCCTCTGCGTACCATGAAGTCATCAAAGCCCTGGTCAAGGGCAGGATGGGCTCCTCCATCAGCAAACATACAAATGCTAAAGACATGGGGAAAGGAAATACATAGAAATCCTAGAAAACCACTGGACTGCCTGAGGTTTTGTTTTCTTAGGAATGTGTTTTAGATATAGAAACTTCTCCCTTTACTGGGGAGATGGAAAAAGAGGAAGGGCATCCTCCTTTGCCCCCCTTTTCCATGATGCTGTTGGTTCACATGGCGGGTGTACTCTCTCTGCTTGGGGATTTCTCCCCAGTATCCTTGGGTCAAGTCAGAAAGAACTGGAAGGAGGCAATGGGAAAAGCACTGCTGAAATGGTTTCTGTGTTTTGCATCCTACAAACCTTTCCATGATCAGTTTTCTCAGTCTGCAATGCTAACCCTAGTATTTCTGCATGTTCACATCTTGCCTCTCCCTAGGAAGTGGTTCAATAGCTAAGTTGAGCAAAGCCTCCTTCTTCCTTCATCTGCTGCTCCCTCTGTACCTGAGAGTCACCCCTTCTCTATCCAAACACTCTTAGCTCATCTGTGGCTCCTTAAAGCTGGTCGGCCTCCCGCCTCGTGTTACCGTTAGCATACATGTGTTTCCAAACCTCATGAAGGAGGGGATAATAGGTCCCTGTAACTTCAAAATACAACAGAATACCTTGTATGCAAGAGTTACCCAATAATAATTATGAGATAAATGGTTTCAACGTTAATTAATCTATTGACTTGACAGCCAACATATTGGATGCATTCCTAAATTTATCTGCTTGAAATTTTACCATTAAAGATTCATTACATGAGGTAGTAATTGTCTTTTTAATGTTATTATGCCCAGAAGGGAAATGAACCATATTAGTAACCATTAACAACTCTTTGTGAATTAGTTTGTATTTCATCAAAGCAAGGGCATTTTTTATTCTTTCCAATCTGAAAACAGATGATAGTATATTTTGACTAGAAGAAAGGAAAATAAGATTTGGAACTGAAACCCAAGCAAGTGCAGAAAGGGGTCAATAGGCAAATCCAGTCCTGTGCTCCAAAAGACACACAAAGATAGCGCACAGGGTAGGCCTTGATTACCATTGGTTTAACATAAGTTCTCCTAGGAAAAAAAGACCATAATTGCATAGTATTTTGAACCAAATGACAAATGTCACTTATATTTCATGGATACCATCAAGTATGAATTGTAACTGTTGTATCCTCAAGTTATTCCACATTTGAGAAAGTACAACAGCATGAGTTTTGTCTTCGATAAAATTCAAGTGCTGTGGGGTCAGGTCTGTGAAGCTCGGACATAACATAATGGATGGATTACCAAAGGCCCTTCTTTGCTTGAACATGTTTTCATGGATTCCTTCATAAGCAGCTGAAGAGGAATCAGGAATCCAGGATTCTGGGGGACACCCTGTCCTTAGATTTCGCAGTCACTCTACCATCGTTTCCTGGCATGAAGTACGACATTCAGGAGAGGTAATTATGAAATGTAGGATCCCAGCCAAGACACTCTTTTCAACCCACTACATACTAAATGTTTTTTTCATTTTCAAATGTATTTTCAAGTTAGGTGTAATTCGGGGAATTTGAAAGTGATTATTGAATTAGAGTTTTAGAGAAAAATAGTATTTCTTAAACTAGTGGAGTATTTCCTAGAGAATTTAATATTGTCATAAAATTTTATATAAGTCTTTCCTCACATAGTTTCTTCCAATAAAGTTATTGAATGCATTTGACAATCTTATTTGTCAGTCAAGGGAGGTTGAGTTTTATTCCAAATTGGGTATTTAAGTTAGAAAAGGAATGAAAAATAGGGTTGTGGAAAATTACATTTGTATTTTAGGAAGACGTCTCTAAGTAGTATATCATAAGACAAAGCATGATCACAGAAAGTTTTTTTTTTTTTTAAACAAAATATAGAAACTTAAACTGTATTCTCTAGGAGCTACTGGACTTCTCAAACGAGGTGCTTCATAAATATATCTAGTTATAGAAGCTTACACATTCAGAGTAATAGTGAGTTTGTAAGGACAAAAAAAAAAGACACAAAAGAGAATAAACCTATCCTCATTTAAAAATATTATCTAAACTAGCTAGTCTAAAAACAGAATTAATTATCCCTGCACTATATATTTACCATAAAATAATGGTTTCCCATGGGGATTACAAAGTACTACATAATAACAAAGGGTGATGTCAATTCATTAGAGACACACATAATGCTATTCTAAATGGTACACACTGAGTTGTATATGTAACAATGTACAAAAAACCAAGGAAGGATTATAGTTTTGCTGAGAACTGGCTTTGCAAGACTTACAAGGTAAATTTTGTTCCCCTTCATTCAAACACTGAAGGGCTTGGGAAGATAACACTCAATTTCCCCTTAGCCTACTTCTTTTCCTCTTATGGATAGTTTGTCTTAAAAACAATCTTATTAGAATTGGCAATGACTCCATTGATTTACTCAAGGAAAATAGGGTCATATTTCCAAAGATACCGTGTGCAAAGACATACTGTAGCATAACCCTCCCAATCTGAGATATAAAGGTAAAATTCTTTCACAGAAAGGAAAAAACCTAAGATGTTGAACTTACTTGGATTCTTAAAAAAAATAAGCGAAGGCACGTCTTATATAAGCACACCCAAATGTCCAGAAGGTCATGATTTTCTAATCACTCATAAACACTGGAAGAAAGCTAACAAAACTTTAGTACATTTGTCTAGGTGGTCGGACCATGGGCGATTTTCACTTTATACCTGTCTCAGTTTTCTGTGCTTTCTCTAAGGAGCGGGAGTATTTTTATAAAGAGAATTAAAGTTTTCAGGTTCACAGAAAGTTTCCAAAGAAGTGAATATACAGACAGGCAGACTCTAAGAATTTCTAAGTGAGTGGGTAGACAGGCAGCGTGGTACTTCCTAACAAGTGACCACTTGTTTTTAAATGTTCACCTCGTACCAACTTCCATTCAAAGGCATGCGTTGGACAAGTGACACAGACGGATGTTCCCATAGCTTCCTGGGCCGTTACTACTTTGAGACTTACTGTATTACATGGTCATATTGTGCTTCTTCTGATCCGTCCCCATGGATCCCTTCACTCCCTGAGGTTAGAGGCACTGCTTCCTTCATGTTTATATTCCTAATTCTTACTACAAAGTACTAGAGTACCCGCATAGGAATGAAGAAATCTGTGAAAATCTATCTTAACCTCAGTAGTGAGGTTTCTCTACCACTTGGTACAAAATGATTTGCTTGATTTCTTTTTGTATCAACTTTTATTGCTGTTCTCCCTTTCTTGCCTTTAGAATGTATATTTTGGAATTTCATTTTAATTTATTTGTCTTTTAAGTATCTACCTGCATTATTTCTTCCCTATTTGCTCTAGAAAGTACAATAAACTTTCTTGATTTTCAGTCTTCTTATAGTTAATGTTGTACCACTTTATTTCAAATGTATAAAAAATGCAATTATATTTTTTTTGCTATGGTTATCATATATTTACAACTCATGCATTGACGGTCCCACACACAAAAAAACTAATGCAATAATTTTTGCTTTAAAATGTCTTATGTACTGGGTGCCTGGGTGGCTCAGCGGGTTAAAGCCTCTGCCTTGGGCTCTGGTCATGATCTCAGGGTCCTGGGTCCTGGGATTGAGCCCCGCATCGGGCTCTCAGCTCAGCAGGGACCCTGCTTCCCCCTCTCCCTCTGCCTGCCTCTCTGCCTACTTGTGATCTGTCAAATAAATAAATAAAATCTTTAAAAAATAAATAAAATAATAAAATGTCTTATGTTCTTTAAAGAAATTAAGACAATTCTTTTACTAAGATATTTACCATTTATATTGATTCTTATTTTTAACTGAAGATTCAAGTTTCCACTGGATATTCCATCCCTTAAGCTTAACCAACCTACGTTAGCATTTCATACACATCAGGCCTGCTGGTGACAAATCCTCTTAGTTTTCTCCTATTTTTCCTCTATATTTTGCCCTCATTCTTAAAGGATTTTCCAAATGATATAAATATCTGTGTTGACAGGTTTGTGTTTTTTTTTTTTTTCTTTTGCCTTGTTTTGTTTTGCCTTGCTTTCAGCACTTTAAAGATGCTGCACCTCAGAGGTGGTCTCCATGGTTTTGGATATAAAATCAGCAATAAATCAAATGAAGCCATCATTCTCCCCTGGCTACATTCAAGGCCTTTTTTCTCTCCTTTCCAGTAGTTTGATTTTCTTGATTTTTTTTTTTTTTTGGCCAGGTTTGCAAATTTTCAGAATATTTCAAAGATACTCTTTGCTCTCAGTTTCTCCCTACTTCTGGAATCACAATTAAACTTATTAAATATTTATTTCTATGTTCCGTTAAGGGAGACTGCTGCCCCTTTTTTTGGGGGGGGGGGGTCAATGTGGATTCCTTCAGAGTAGGCAATTCCTACTGCCTAACTTCAAGTTGAGGGACTCCAAAATCTCCATCCTGTCAACCTTTCAGTAAACTTGTTTAAATTTCAAGGATTGTATTTTTTCAGTGCTTGAATTTTCATTTGGTTCTCATTTCATAGTCTCTTTATCTCTGTTAAGATTTCTAGTTTTTCCACCAATGATACCTCTTTCCTTTACTTCTATAAGGTTATTAAAACAACTGCTTTAAAATCCTTTGCTAATTCCATCATCTGGTTCCTATTAATCTCGGTCTATGGAGGTTTTTTTTTTTCCTCAAAAATGTACTTAAAGCATGGAGCGCTGGGTGTGGGGCATGAACAATGAATCTTGGAACACTGAAAAACTAGAAATTTAAAAAAAATGTAGGCTTAAATGTAGGTTTTTCCTTCTAAAAACTTGATATTTGGGGTAATTTTTTTATTATCGCAAATTGTGTTATTATTTGGAAACTCTGGATTCTGTTATATTCTTCCAAAAGGTTTTAGTGCCTTTGTTTGTTTTCCTTTGGTCTTTTTGTTTGTTTGGGGGCAGGAGACTATTTTTGTTTTCTTTTTGGCAGGCCATTAACCTGGTTAGACTCAAACTGAAAACGCCTCCTAGGAGCTAAGTTACATCACACTACAATCCTTATGTGTTTAATTGTCCCGTTTTAAATGTGCTGCTCACGTGCATGGTTCGGGAATCAGTTGAGATGTTGAGACCACATCGGAGCCACGATCTGGACCTCTCCTGTCTGGGATCCCTCCCTGTCAGGTGACTGCAGCTGTCCCAAACCTTGCCAGTGGCCTTGTGCAGCTCGGACTTGAGTGTGCTCTTGGAATAAAAGCTATTAACAATGGATACTCAACAAGGCTGTTCTTTCTTTCCACATTTTCCAGTTCAACTCCTCCAGAATCTGTGTTTTTTTTCCCCCCAAACAAACCAGCGCTTTGTTTTTTCTTCTCCTTTGTTTTCATATTTCATCTATAATTGCCATCGCAGAAAGTTCAGGTCCGATAGAAATTTACTTGAAATATCCTGAATCCCATTTTTAGGAAAACCATTTTTACTTTGCCCTCAAGATGTATTTGCTTATACCTGAGACAAATATTAGTTTTCAAAAGTGGCACACAATACAAAAGATAAAGTGACTGGTCACATTCTGTAATTATTTTAATTCTTTTTACTCTGGGGAATAGGTTTTCAAAATCACAGTAAAGAAAATTGGACCATAATCCACACAGACTCTGAGGATTACAAGTAGGATTTTAGTTGTTTGACTCCAAGTCTCGAGCTCGTTTTCTTGTACATAAGACAAGGGAGAATGTGTGGGTTGGTGTGTCGGTGTTTTAGGTTTGTTTTGGGTAAGTAAACATCTATACAATTAAGGAGAGCTTCTCTCATTCCCGTGGATTTCTTAGAATGATTCCAGTGCCTTCACTGGAAATACAGGAATGGACTAGTGTTTGGGATGTTTACCTTGCTCTCTGCAACTCCTTGTGAACTTTCTCTGGACACAGAGCTTTGGCAGTAATATCCGTTCTCCAGGTTTGAAATTCATAGGGTTACATACAGCCTGGAAAACTTTTTTTTTTTCCTCTCTTTACCACAAATCGTTAAGCTTGAAAGTAAACCCGAATGGAACTAAGGCAAATCAAAACAATCTTGGCTAAAAAGCCACTTGGTACATCCCTTCAAGAGTCCTGTCAGTTTGTGACAATATGCGAAGCCTTGAATTACACAATAGAATCTATGTAAATAAGATTATCACCTGTATGAATAGTACAGAAATAGAGACAACATTCGCTCCTGTTTCCTCTCTTATGAACTAGGTTTTATTTCCCCTTATTCTGGGAATCAGTACAACATGGAAACTTTAGTCCTTTCAATTCTAGAGAAAGTAGAGATTAAAAACCTCACATAATGCTCATAACAATTACTTTATTTTAAATAAAATAGGTACATTAATGATGAAAGCAAAAAAACGGCTAAAATTAGACTTGAAAGAGAGGCAGGAAATTTGGCTAAAGGAATACAAAATGAATGGTTGTGAAAATTGACAGTTCTTAGTCATGTAAGAGCAAGGTCATACTTAATGAAGCTAAAAAAAGTAAATTTAGAAGCAAAGGGAAATTTGGAGAACTATTTGTTATTCTCTGTGACTATCTTACTTAGGTTCTATTTTCTCCTCGTTTTTTTGGCTGTCCTTATCCACTATTCTTTCAGAGGCCTTGCTATGGGTCTTAGAGCCAGATGGCACAAAAATAACTACACTATTAATCCTACAGTATGAGGATAGAGCTATTCACTTTTCTGTATTCAAATAAATAAAGTTAAATGAATTGAATTTTAATGAATTTATTCTGGGAAATAATTCCCTGAAGTATAGTTATATTTAGATTATTTCTAAGTAACTTGTTAATGTGCAAATATTGATCTGTATATACAACTACCCTATTTTCCATTTCAGCAATTTATAAACTTGGAAATGAACCCAAATAAAAAGATTTTGCTGGATTATTTATCTCAGTATTAAATGGTTCAAAATTGCTTTGTTATACTTGGTATTTTAAAATCATTTAAACTCAGTAAAACAGTCAACATGAACTCTAGGCCAATACAAATATTGGAAGTAGTCTTCATCTGTAAGAAATATTTTGATGATTACCTTCTTGATAACTCACTAGAGTCAAATGCTTGTTATTAGCTTTGGGGAACCTCAAGGACATTAAAGGAAGATGTATTTATAAATTCTACTCTTGCACATTTAATTTTGTTATAGTACTGGTAGGTACTAAAACAATCCTGTAATTAAGTCGTCTTAAATGAATTTTAACTTAATCCCGATCACCATATACAATATAAACCTTATATGGTTTGATTATTTTGTAGCATTATGACAAAATAGAAGAAAATTCCATTTTGCCCATTGGATACAAAAGTAAATTATTTCTTATAAAGAAAGCCATGACATGGAGTCCTC
>CM052800.1:176602327-176618596 GCA_028533885.1 Nasua narica | reverse complement strand
CCCCCCCCCCCCCCCCGCCCCGCATGTTCTCTGTCTCTCTGTGGTCCTCACTTCCAAGCTCTCTCATGTCCTGCATCCCTAGCCTCGTGTTCCCTCCCACGTCTCACATCTCTGCTGCCTGCATCTCTCCCTCTCCCTGCCCTGGTCTTCCTCTCCTCTCTGCCTCTGAGGGTCTGGGGTTTACTTTCATACTGTCTTTGCTCCCCCAGCCCCCACATTATTCCCCTTCGTCATTTCCTCCTCCTCTCTCCCATCTTCTGCCTCCTTGATTATTCATCTTCCCCTTTATCTCTATTTTCAACTCATGTCCACCAACTAAGAAGCAAAATCAAATCTCTCAAACCCTAAAACTGTATGCCATCTGCTATCATGCTGCCCACACCCTTGCAGACAAGGTGAGGGAACCACCTCAGCCTGACTTCTAGGTTCCCTCTGTCAGCTCTTCCTCCATTCATGACCTCTGCTTGCCGCTCCACAAGCCCCGGACTCCTTCCAGGCAGGGAAGACCACAGTGCCCTGGCCTCATGGATGGTTCATTCTCACTTAAATTTACTGCTTAGAGGGGCACCTGAGTGGCTTGCTTGATTAAGCATCTGCCTTCGGCTCAGGTCATGATCCCGGGGTCCTGGGATCGAGCCCCACATCGGGCTCCCTGCTCAGTGGGGAGCCTGCTTCCCCCTCTGCCCCTGCTTGTGTGCTGGCTCCCTCTCTCTGCCAAATAAATAAATAAAATCTTTTTAAAAAAATAGTGTTTAGACCCATACATCTTTCCTGACTTCCACGATGGGGTTATGTCCCCCTTCTGTGTGTTCCCTTGGCACATCTCAGTCCTCCTGCTTGGGCTCTCATATCCCAATGTAATCAGGATGCCCGGAGTTCTGGTTAAGAATGCGGATTTCCCGCCTTGCAACCCGAGCTTCTGATGAAATGGTACTGGGTGCGGTGTGCGAAAGTCAATCTTCGTGCAGGCCTCCCCGGTGAGGGCAATGCTGCGGGTCCTCAGAACTCACTTGCAGACCCACCGCTGGGCGTGACCTTCCTTACCCTTTATGGTGATGATCCATGTGGCCACCTGCCTGTCCCGTTACCTGCGAGTGTCATCAGGACAGTGCTGTGTCCATCCTGCTCACAGCCTTTTCTCTAGGAATCGGGGGCGCTTGTCAGATTGTAGATGCCTCTGAAAGGTCACTGAATGGATCAAGAAGGAACAGAGCTGGATGTGAGAACAACCATGGAATTTCAGGCAGAAGCTTTTTCAGAGCTTCCATAACATGAAAATGAGTAAGTGGCACAGAATGGCCACTTGATACCATGATATCATTATGTTCTTGCCACTCACTCCAACATCTTCACTTCCATCACAGAAGGGTGGAAAGAGGGAAGGAAGGGAGGGAGGGATGAAGGGAAGGGGGAAAGGAGGGAGGAAGGGAAGGGAGGGAGGAAGGGAGAGAGGAAGGAAGGGAGGAAGGGAAGGGGGAAAGAGGAAGGGAGGGAGGAAGGGAGGGAGGGAGGAAGGGAAGAGGGAAAGGAGGGAGGAAGGGAAGGGAGGGAGGAAGGGAGAGAGGAAGGAAGGGAGGAAGGGAAGGGAGGAAGGGAGGAAGGGAAGGGAGGAAGGGAAGGGAGGAAGGGAAGGGAGGAAGGGAGGGAGGAAAGAGGGAGGGAGAGAGGAAGGAAGGGAGGGAGGAGGGAGTGAGGAG
Organism: Nasua narica; assembly: GCA_028533885.1. Lineage (NCBI taxonomy): Eukaryota > Metazoa > Chordata > Mammalia > Carnivora > Procyonidae > Nasua > Nasua narica. The sequence continues at coordinate 176,616,899 of CM052800.1, read as the reverse complement.
GGAAGGGAGGGAGTAAGAAGGAGAGACAGAGGAAGGGAAGGGAGAGAAGAAGGAAGGTAGGGAGGGAGGAAGGAGACCTGGAGATTCACAATACTCTCCAGATATCCAAGCCTTACAGCACTTTGGACTTCACTAATTAGTTACCGTACCTGCTCTCTTGAAGCCTAAATGGGGATAATGAAATGTACTCTAGGTATTCCTATAAGAAATGAGGAAGTGTTGTAGGATGGTTTTCAGAAGTGCTTCCCACATAGCAAGTGCTCAGTAAAGACCGCAGCCCTGACAGTGGGTGTAGTTATCACGGATACTGTGTCCTCCGTCAGTTTGGGGGCTTTGCTGTTGAGGGGAGTAAGCACACCTCGCCCCCCTGGGATTTCTCAGTTCCCATGCGCGCTGTGCAGCACTCTGCTGGAGACAGAGGTGCAGAAAACACTAACCTACCGTAGGCAACCACTTTGGAGGAGGACTCGAGGATCTTGACATGGATTGATAATAGAAAACGGTGGGTTTTATTTTATTTTTTTAATCATTTTTTAAATATTTTATTTATTTATTTGACACACAGAAAGAGGAGGAAGCAGGCTCCATGCTGAGCAGAGAGCCCGATGTGGGGCTCGATCCCAGGAACCCGAGATCATAACCTGAGCCGAAGGCAGAGGCTTTAACCCACTGAGCCACCCAGGTACCCGAAAATGGTGATTTTTAAATGAGCAAAACTAAACTGAAATTTTACACATCTGTTGATTTCTCTATGTCTAACCCCAGAAACTCATCATCAGTAGAGCATAAAGTAGGCTTGATCCTGTTTTGAATGGACCCTCCACTTTCAGCTGAGATACATACAAAAATAATTGATTTCATTGAAAAATATTTCAGACTTGTTTTGAAAAGTTATCATTGAAGTTCTGTTGTCAAGCAGTTTGCATTTTAATTAGGGAAATTTAAAGCAACTGGGTAATATTGTTCATTAAGAAAAACATTAAACATGAGTCATTATCTATTATGCATTAAAAATAAATTACTAAGTGTCAGATTTTCCACCCTTTCTCCCCTTGAATGAATACCTGAGTCTTCATTAGGTGCACTTAATTTTGTAAGGACAGAAATGGGAAGGTTTTGAAATCTAAAACAAAACAAAAAACCTAGAAATAACTCATATTGCATATTGGAAATCTTCAGAAAACTGTTCAGTTCTTGGATTATATTTCTTCAATAATACAAAGTAAGAGTTCTTAGGATTGTAGGCCTGGATTTCAGGTCTGATACATAAGTTGCCAGAACCCTAAGGAAGGTCCCTAAACTTGATGGTTATATTTAAGAATTAGAGTAAGAAGAAAGTATATTGATTTTCTCATCTTACCTCTGGTAGTTTATAGTAGACTTTTGAGTGAATTTTCTTCATAATTATAACAACACATAGGAAAAAGCATGACCTATTGGATAATATTTCACTTCTCTATGCGAGCTGATTAGAAAATGTATTAAGTAGAATGAGGAAACGCAAATACTAGGGAAAAGGGATGTCATCACTCCTACGCAAACAGGTACTATCTAGATTATTATTCAGAATGAGGGGTACAATAGAAAATAGCTAATAAAGACCCTAAGTAGAATAAAAGCAAAAAAAATCTAAGAAATTAAAATTTAACAAAATTTATGATCCATTTCTAATGCAATAAGTGTTTAGCTGTAGTTGGGATAAACCCATCACTGGATTCTGAAATGTGTTCTTGGAGAAAGGGTTCATAAATATAAAACAAAATAAATGTTAATGCATTATGAATTTTTATCTTCACTGAGTTGTTTACAATGTTGCCCCATATTGCCAAACCAAAACAAATAGAGTTTTTTTTTTAAGCATTTGATCATTATATAATCTTGAAAGATCTTGTTCTAAAATGTGCCCAAAAATTCTAAATGTGACCAAAAGCTGCCCCATCAGGGGGCAGAGTCCTTGCAGGAAAAGGCATCACACACAGAGCAGTAGAGAGTGCTGACCCTCACCAGTCCCATGGCCAGCTCTTTGATACGCACACACAGCTGTAAATTCTTATAAAAGCTGGTCAAGGTACAGACTTCTGGTGTGCTGGGCTGTATGAGTGGTCTATATTTCATTTCTCGTGCTTTAACTTGCATGTACAAGGTGGTGGAAAATCCTGGGTCTCATGCTTAAAATGGTATATTTGCTGAGGGGGAAATGAGTAATAGAATTCCCGCAAAACTAGACTCTGCATCATAAACATTGTATTGGCTTTAAAATACACCAATGTAAAAAATAATAATACTACTAATAATGATAAAATAGAATAAAATACACCAATGTGCCCAGTTCTGCCTTTAAACATGGCACCCAGGAGAAGGGATTTACATAAACTCTACTAGACAGTTCATGCTTCTAAAAAAAACGAAGCTACTTTTATATAATACGACTCAGCATATTTCTCAGGACGGGGGACTTTTTTTTTTTTTTTTAAATTCCTTGTCGTACTTAGAAGCTTAAGATTGACATAATTCTGATGGTCCTGAGAGAAGAAAAAAAAAAAACAAAACAAAACTTTTTTCCTTAGGAGAGTACTCTGCAAATTATACCAAAAAGACAATTTCAAATTCCATTACAAAATAGCAGACATTTCTTGATAACTTGATAGAATAAAAGTCATTCTAGAGCAACGGAAGGGCCATTTAAAAAGTCCTTTGATTAGTTTCAATTAACTGAGGGTGTCAAATCTAGAGGAACCTCCTTTGCTGGCCTCCCCCTACTTCATTGTTGGTTTTTACTGGGAAATCATGAGATCAGGCTTCTCTGTCCCATAGGTCCTGATTCCCACACCAACATCATTGGGCATCCCATTTCTTCGCTGTACATAGAAGCAAATTAATTCCCGTAACCCTCCCTACCTCTTATCTTCAGTACAACAATAATTAGACATATAGTTCTTTAAGTTTTAGTAAGAATATTAAGTAAATGAATAGAAGGATTTTGGAAAACTAGTTTAAAGGAATATGATTATCTTTCGTAATACTGCTAGTAATTAGCATAACATCTTAAGCAATTATGAGAAGAATGAATTGGATATAAACCATATTAACTTGTTTTTTAAAGTCCAAAAATATAATTCACTTGGTATTTTTTTCTAGAGAATATTTTACCTTAATTCGATTTTTTAAAAAATAATATTGACAACTCTTTGAGTTTCCTTATGTTCCCTAAGGCCAACTTCCTTTCTCTCTTATTATATTCACATGGTAGCTTTTTTTTTTTTTTTAAGACCATTCTTTTGAGTGAGTTTTGATTGAAGCAATTTGGAGGTTGGATATTCATGGTAAGTAATCATAACTCCTTTTGACTTTCCAAACCACAGGATTTTCCTGTATATATTTTTCTTTGATTCCTTTGTTTTGCTCTCATTCCTCTCTCTTTGTGGGAAGGAATTTGTAGAGATGGTGGGATTTACTCACAGAGGAAAAAAAAATGTTGAAAAATGCTGCAAACAATCTCTCATTTATGTGCCTTGCTGGATAATGCATAGTTGAACAAATTCTGCTTTGAATATTTTAACCATATAATTAACTCAAATGCCCTTATGCCTCAAATCCCTACCCAAAAATTATGCAAGCTGTATTGACTGTTTCCAGGTTTACATTAACAAGTAAACAGAAAATTTTAAAATCTCACATGATGCAAATATTTAAAGCGCAATTTACATATATTTGCATGATATTTTGCTAATTAACCTAAAATCCCATTGACATGAAAAAAATCATTATTTATCCTACACGATATAAATTAGCCAGCTTTTAATTTCCATGAGATACATACAAATGTAATAGATAATAAAAGTTAAGTTTTGTATTTAACACCTGAGGTTTACAAAAGACAAATGATTAAAACCCAATAGATCCATACAATTTCCATGCAAGCCACTGGAACCTGAGTTGAGAAATTTAATCGAAGTCATATAGGTTTATATGGCTAATGATTGGCTAACGATTCACAGGATTATACAGCACAATTCTCCATATCATCACAGCTTTGTATTTCATATAAAAAGGACGGATTAAAAAAATAGGAGGATATGAGTGTTCTTTTCTATTTAAAAATCAAATTGTAGTTGGTTATGAGGAAAAGGAGGTTTATAAGGAAGCCTAGGGCACAGTATGGCCTGGGAGCAGTCCTGAGGATAGAGAGGCTTACCTGTACCCCAGGGGTTCAGGGACATTGCTCTCCGGGGAGCTGTGAGGTTCCCACTTTCAGAGCAAAGCTGGGTTTGAGTCCATTCTGCACTGTGGGCCAGTTTCACTCGGACCGGCTACCCTTTTGCTGATGGGGGATTCAGCAGAGGTGACATGAATACAGGAAGGAGACAATCGGAAGCCTCCCGCTAGATCCCAGGCCAGACCTGGCTGTATTTTCCCTGGGGGGTGACAGGGCGAGGGGAGCGTCGTGGTGGGTCTGAGACGCACGTCGGAAGGGCAAACCAGTGATGGGTTTGCTTTGAGGAGGGAGGCGAAGGGAGGCATCGGAGATGATGTCCGGGTTATGAATACAGCAGTGATGCAGAGGGGAAGAATCAAAACTTTAGATTTAAATATCCCATGAGACACTCACAGGGAAAGAGCAATGGGGGGAGTGGGGCGCGCAGAGGCAGTGCGGTGGGGACGTCCCTGTTGGGACACACATCCATCACTAGCAGTCACTGTGACACATGCATTCCAAGACCCAGGAAGGCGGGCGAGCTCCTAGGAAGAGACTCCAGGCTCAGGACTGTTCACACTCCGCGTTCAGTTCGGGGCATAAGGAAGGAGTCGATGTGAAAGTGCAGGATGAGCCCGGGATACACAAGGCGGGTGGATTCTGCAGGTTGACACGGGAATTACGGTGAGGAGTACCTGGCCATGTGTAATAGGGTCGTGGTGAGAGAGTGAGGAGTGCACTGTGTGCACGGCGGGGTCCTGCAGAGGAAGGCGGCGTGTGGAGATGATGGAGAAGTCCACTTTCACAGCAAGAGGCTTCTACAGCGATAGTCACGATCACTGTTGGACTCGTGATAGGGGAGCTTAGACCGATCTAACGCAGAGGCAGAGCTACATGAGAGGCAGAGCTGAGCGGTACCAGGAGTCAGGAGGGATGAAGGGACAACCAGTCTCTGCAGAGGGAGTTCACGCGCTCACCCCAAACGGGTCGAGACACAATCTATTTCCTGCTCCTTGACTGGAGCTGATCATTCTGAGCTGCCCGGAAGTTTCCTCCAGGATAGTAAAATGCATAATTTTTCAATATTAATTCTGTTATAATCTGATACAATCTTTAGCACATTCACTGCCTCTGCCTTGCCGATTTGGGGCCGATAGGGCAAAGGCAGAAGAAACAAGGGAACAAAAACCCAAAATAGCCCAGCTAGTGAGCAGTGTCCTCCTTTTCCATTTGAGTATTTATTTATTATCTATTTTCTGAAATGTGAAGATAAAGTGATGCCCCACTGGTATCAAAGACAAGATGCATCTTTTAAAGTATGGAGAATCAACTAATTGGGGTGAGTCAAAGAAACCCGAGGAATAAAAATAACGTGCAGTTGCAAAAGGGTATGAGTTAAGAGAGAGAAACCGCAGTCATTCAACAATTAATTAAACTTTAATGTTAACTCTAAGGAGATGCATCCATACTTTGTTTTCCAAATTATGTAATTCTCTAAAGAGGAAGTCCTATAAGGTGAATCCAATTAAGGGATTTTGTATGTATGACTGCTGTTTTGTTTGTTTTTGCATGAGAACATATTTAGTAGCAAAAGTGTTGAAAGGGAGGCCATGGGCGACAAAAATAGACATTCTGAACACACATTCTTTGTTTTAAGACTTTAAATTCATGCTTAAAATGCCTTGCATTAAAGAAGGAAAACTAAAACATGTCTCACCCCAAAATTGAAGGCTGTCAGAGACAAAATGAATAATAACATAATTGGATGGTTCCTCAAGTATGTCCAGAGCCCTGGCTTTCCTATAATAGCAGAAAACTAGCTGGCTCGGAGACCAATTTTTTTTTTTCTCTTCAAAATGGAACCGCTGAGATGAAGCCCTAAATAAAAGGAAGTTGCAGTCCTTCCCTGATGGCTCTTTAGGCAGTAGAAATGGCAGCCTGCAGGCCCTCAGGGATTGCACTGTATCTGAGTCACCACTCTACTTTCAGAGGAGGTCATCCGAAAAATAGGACAGGTCTGCATTTCCCTATGGGACTTCCGAAGCGGTCCTAGGGGACGCCCGTGTCTCTAGACCAAACTCGCAGCTCACAGGAAGGAGAGACGGCAGAGGATACAAGCTCAGTGTAAAAAGTAAGAATCTCTGAGGCAAGAGATTGGCTCCAAATTTAAGGAAGCCAATGATGAAAACAAATCGGGAATTTTAAAATCGTGTATTCAGAGGTGAACACGGATTTCATTAAACGGTAACTTTTGTCATGTATATGTTAAAACCATATAAAATGACAGATCCTCAAAAAGGCTTTACTGAGATATTTATTTTGTTAAGCACATGAAGCAATGAATTCCTGAAAAAAAAAAGTCCCTTGTTGTTTCACGCTTAACCTCATGAGAAAATGGCAAATATGTCGTATGGAGTTTTACTCACTTAAAAGGCAGTTTGGGTTGTAATACTCCAAGGGTACCTTGTGACTGGTATCTTCGGCATATTTTCTAACTCCCTTTTTTTAAATCTCCCACTTCTCTTCATTCATTTTGCCCACCACCAACCCACTTCCTCCTGGCAAAGATCGGTTTGTTCTCTACATTTACACGTTTGGTTCTGCTTTTTGTTAATTTGTTCATTTGGGGTTTTTTGTTTGTTTGTTTTTAGATTACATATATAAGTGAAATCATGGTATTTGTCTTTCTCAGTCTAACTTTTTTCACTTAGCATAAAACTCTCTACCCCCATCTGCGTTGTTGCAAATGACAAGATTGCCTTCTTTTTTATGGCCGAGTAATATTCCAGTGTGTTTAACTACCACATCTTCTTTATCCATTCATCTATGAATGAATGTTTCAGTTGCAAACCATATTTTGCTTATTGTACAAAATGCTTCGATAAACATAGGGGTGCATGTATCTTTTCAAATTACTGTTTTCATTTTCTTCGTGTAAATAACCAGTAGTGAAACTACTGCATCATATGTTTCTATTTTTAATTTTTTGAGGAATCTCCATACTGTTTCCATAGTAGCTACACCAATTTGTATTCCCAAAAACAGTGAACAAGGGTTCCTTTGCTCCATATCCTCACAAATACTTGTTATTTCTTGTCTTTTTTATGGTAGCCATTCTGATAGATATGAGGTGATATCTTATTATGGTTTTGGTTTGCATTTCCCTGATGATGAGTGATGTTGAGCATCTTTTCATGTGTCTGTTGGCCACCTGGATGTCTTTGGAAAAATGTCTATTCGGGTCCTCTGCCCATTTTCTGATTGAGTTACTAGTGGGGTTTTGTCTGTCTATTGTTTCGGTGTTGGGTTGTACAAGTCCTTCATATATTTTGGATATTAACCCCTATTGGATATGCAATTTATAAATATATTCTCCCATTCAGTAGGTTGCATTGTAATTTTGTTGATGGTCCCCTTCACTGTGTGCAAGGTTTTTATTTTGGTGAAGTCCCAATAGTTATCTTTGCTTTCGTTTCCTTTGCCTGAGGAGACATAGCTCGAAAAATGTTGCAACAGCTAATGTCAAAGAAATTATTGCCTGTGCTCTCTTCCGGGAGCTTTATGGTTTCAGGTCTCACCTTTAGGTATTTAATCCATCTTGAGTTTATTTTTGTGTATGGTATAAGAAAGTTGTTCAGCTTCATTCTTTGCATGTAGCTGTCCAGTTTCCCCAACACCATTTTGTTGAAGAAATTATCTTGCCCATTGTATATTCTTGCCTCCTTTGTCATATCAATGTTACCTTGTGACTGTTATCTTTGACATATTTAATGACGGCGTGTGTCTCAGGTAAATAATTCTACCAATGTCACCCTGTAGTTCTAAAAGTTTTCATTGATTTCAATTGTATCAATAATTGCAGAGGAAAAGCCTCAACTGAAAATACTTTAGATGCACGAGCCAACGTATCAATCCAAAGGGATGGGCAGTGATGAAATATCTGGCAATTATTTTTCAATCCCCCTTCTTCTTAATTAATTGAGTGAATTAAGCATAAATGCATCATTCATAAATTTGTGCTCACTAATTACTATAAAGTAGTGAGCGTGGCAGCAATTACACCCTTTGGTATTTACTCAGAGGAATTAAAAACACATCCACACAAAACCTACACATGAGTGTTTATAGCAGCTTTATCCATTATTGTCAAAATTTGGAAGCAACCATGATGCCCTTTAGCAGGTGGGTAGATAAATAAGCTGGAGCACATCAAGAAGATGAACATTACTCAGTGCTAAGAGGAATGAGCTACCATGGTATGAAAATACCTAGAAAAATCTTTAGTGCATACAACTAGGTGAAAGAAGCCAATGTGAAAGGCTATATACAGTATGATCCCAACTCTATGACCTTCTGGGAAAGGAAAAATGGCAGAGACAATAAAACAATCAGTCAGAGAATTGGAAGGGTGGTGACTAGGCAGAGCACAGGAAACATTTTTAAGCAGTGAAAATACTCTGTACAATAATATAATGATAGATAAATGTCATTATACATGTTCCAAGCCTGGAGAATATACAACACCAAGAATGACCCTGATATAAATGATAAACTTTGTGATATTCATTGATTGTAACAAATGTATCAGTTGAGGGGGGTATCAATAGTGAGCACATGTTAAGGCAGAGGGTATGGGAAATCTCTGTACCTTCCTCTCTACTTTGCTGTGAACTTAAAATTGGTAATAAAGACAAAAGTAAAGTCTGTTAAATATGTAAAAAAAAAAAAAAAAAGCTATACTTCCCCTTGGTGAGCCCTACGCTCCCTTCTTTCTACTGTGCTTCTCACTATATCTCAGCACATAGTACATGCTCACTAAAGAACTGCTGATTGAATGAATCAACTGTGGTGGGAAAATGAGGACGTTAAACATTTGTTTTCTCTTTGGTAGTGCACAGAACTTAGAATCAGAGAAGAGGGCTACAGTCTGAGCTATTCTAAGATTGGTTGATGCTGGAACACTTATGGATATTTGCCTCAGTGGACCACATATGGAATGAGACAGGACTACACCTCACGTCCCACTGTGGCTACAAGAAGCAAATGCAGCACCCACGAAAAGATGTACAGATGAATGCTAGATGTTGTACTCCTTATTACAAGTAGTGGTATTCATTCATGCTGATTAAGAAAGATTTAAATTCCCTTTGTAATAATTATGGCTCCTAGTGGAATCAAATTCAAATCAAAGACACAGTAAATTAGAAGAACATTCAGGGTAATATGATTCTAGTAATGTCCACATGGACAAACTTATTTTAGGGAAGAGCGAATCCTGAACAAAAGAATCAAGTACCAAAAAATTTTAAAAAATATTTTCTATGCTGCATCAATTTTTGCATTTAAAATGAAGCAACCGCATTCAATAGAAGATTAAGGATTGAAATTTTAGGGGTGCCTGGGTGGTTCAGTGGGTTAAAGCTTCTGCCTTCAGCTCAGGTCATAATCTCAGGGTCTTGGAATCGAGCCCCGCATCGGGCTCTCTGCTCAGCAGGGAGCCTGCTTCCCTCTCTCTCTCTGCCTGCCTCTCTGCCTACTTGTGATCTCTCTCTCTCTGTCAAATAAATAAATAAAATCTTAAAAAAAAAGTTGAAATTTTAAAAAGAAGTAAGTAGCTATAAATTCTGGATCAATATAGGCATTAGCTTCAGCATGACTAAAAAAATCTTATGGTCAAGCCACATCTCCCCAGTATCTTGTCCTGCACAATGTGCTGCTATTACAATGGTAACTTTGTCCCTATCCTGAGAACCCATCAGTGAAAGTTTGAAAGAAAGTAGCATAACTTGAAGGTAAAGTTTAATTGCTGTCCAAACATGAGACGTATCAATCAGATAGAACTATGCTCCATAGAGCAACAATCCCTCTGTGGCTGTGTAATTTCACATAATGCCCATTGAAAGTTGTTGTTAAATAAGAGATCCAACAACAAAGGCAGAATTAAGATTCTCTTTCACTAATCAGATTTCACATAAAACCCTCAAAAATTGGAATAATATGTTTTACAGCTTCAGAATGAAACTAATTTCAACACAATTCTATACACACACTTTGAATAGAATCTAATTATATTAAAATAAATACAATGTGTTTCAGATGTAATGGCATTTCAGAACAAAAGAAGTTCTGAACAAAGCCCTTCATAAGAAATCGTTCCAAGAAACAGTGTATCTCACAATACTCTTAATCTTACCTCCTTTTTTCTACAAAATTTAATTTCTCTTAAACTGGTGTATCATTTAGTCAGGGTCATATACCACGAAATGGGGAACACGCATCATATATACTCTTATACCGTGAAACTTGTCCAGTTTCTGTGCTTGATTTTAGGATAGTTGTTCAGCTATGAAGTCACCCGCCAAGATGTGAGAAAGCAGACCCAGGAATGACTAGATTGGGACCTAAAGATTGGAAACTTAACATCCTTTGTAAGATATGCTCAAAAGTGAAGGTAGTGATATGCCCAGTTTCCCTGATGGCAGTTCTCAGTTTTCCTCACCGTAGTTACTCTCCTAAATTCTGTCCATTCAGTAATATCTACTGTGAATGGTCTCCATTTTTCAGGCAGCATTGCAACTATACTCATCACTAATAGGAAGAGAATGTCATGGAAAAAGGTCTCTTTCCATTTCTAAGTTTATTTTATCAATACCTTCGTGCATTCAATTACACATATCTAAGAATTTGAGAAGCAACTATGGGACAGAACTTGTATTAGGGGCTAGAACCTAATACAGAAAAGAAGTTAAAACTAGTTTATAGTTTTCAAGGAGATGAGGATGCAAATGAATTCTATTAACTATTAATGAGTCCATGATCTGTATCCAAACTGGCGATGAGTTAGGGATGCAAAGATAAATAAAATATGGGTATGGGTTTCAAAGAGCAGCACATCTGATAGAAGAGATAGGTCTTTGAAATATTATTAAAATAATATGTAAGTTCAAAGTAGAAGTATGTTCTGATATAAAAAGGGAATGAATAATATTGATTCAGGGATCTGCAGAATATTTCTTAGGAGAGACCTCAAATCTGTGTATCAATGGCAAGGGAAGAGTCCCAACCTATCCAAGACAATCTTCATGAATAGATCAACACAAGCAAAGATACGGATGTATGTAAGAGGTCCCTTCTTGTTTATCCTAGACTTATTTCATTAAGTTTTCTTCCCCACCCCCCTTTCTTTTTTACAATCTCTGATATCCCTGGCTCTTTTCTGTCTGCCCTCAAATCTACATATCTTAGTTATCTAAAAACAAAAACAAAAACAAAAACAAACAAACAAAAAACACAGGGGTCCCTGGTTGGCTCAGTCCACTGAGATGCCAGCTCTTGGTTTTGGCTTAGATCATGATCTCAAGGTCCTAAAATCTAGCCCTGTCTTGGGCTCTGTGCTCAGGGAGGCATTTGCTTCCCCTCTCCCTTTTCCTCTGCCCCTCACCCCACTCATGTACACTCATGAGATCTCTCTCTCTCTCTCTCTCTGTCTCTTTCTGTCTCTCTGGAATAACTAACTAAATAAATAAACCAAAAACCAAAACCAAAGCAAAACAAAACAAAAAAACACAAAAACACACACATACACAATCTCAAAATCATCTTTTCCTCTTGGTGCTTCTGACTCTTTTGTTGTTTTCTCCTCTTTCCTTAGAATCCCTATCAAATTACATGAAGAAACTAAGCTCACTCCTTCCCTTCTGGAACACCTAGCCACTCAGTAAACCAGCAATCAAACTTCAATTCCCACTACTTACCTGGCACTGCTTTCTAGAGTGTCACCTGTGACCACCCATTTCTTAACCGTCACACCTGACACTTTCCCAATCCTCTTACTCCACTCCCAGCAGTCTTCAATGCCATTTGCTATACTTTGTGGCACTAAGAACACCTCTGTTAATAGTTTGGAATAAGATATGGAGTATTAGTCAATCATCAACCAATCAATCAACACATTCATTCTTTCTTCAAAGTCATCCTCAAATATTTTTTGATATACTTTCTGGGTTTTGTGTAAACCACTGCAATCTGCTAATTTAAAAACAAAAACAAAAGCAAAACAATGACAAGAAAAATCCTTCTCTTATTTCCCTGCCAGACCTTATTTGCAGTCCTTATTCCCTAAAAGAATGCTCTTTCAGGTTACTCCCTCAGACTCCCCCTTGTCATGATACTATTGTGAGGACCATTTCAAAATCGTGCTTGTGCCCCAGCTCACCCTCTTAGAACATCCTTCTCCATCTGTTCAAGTTCTGCTTATCCCTTGTGTTGGCTTTCCTGTCACTGGTCATTTCACCTCATGCTATGTCCTCAAGGTCCCTCTATTATCGTACCTCAGTCAATAATACTGTGTTACACAAATGAAAATTTAAGTGGACAGATCTTAGGTGAAGTCTTTTTACTACAATAATAAAAAAAAATAAGATCAAAGTAGAAATCAGGTCAACTTTGAGGAATATGACCAACATTATCAATAAAGCCTTTTTCCCTTAAAAAAATATGCAATTGAGGAAGAAAGTACTTTAGATTCAGAGAGATCTAGGTTAATCCAGACTCTTCCACGTACTGGATTTCTGATGCTGAACAAATTACATCTTTCATTCCGTCCGTGGTTCTCATATGTGTAAAAGGAGGCATACTAACCACCACCTTGGTACACAGAATTAAAGGAGATTTTATGCAGTGCCTAGTATGCCGATGGAACTTGGGAGGCATGCAGAAACTGGTTCCCATACTTCTCTGCATCTTCTCAGTATCTTTTACCAAAGGAACCGTTTGCTAAAAGGAAGCCTACTGACCATCTATATTTTAGGATCATTCTCCTGCCCTTCACTGCCCTCCACCTTCCTTTCTCTCACCCACCCATCTACTATGTGACCTGACTCATTGACCGCAAAATGGATTAAAAACGTTGATCCAAGGGTGCCTGGGAGGCTCAGTCAGTTAAGCATCTGACTCTTGATTTTGGCTCAAGTCATGATCTTGGAGTCACAAGACTGGGCTTCATGACAGGTTCGAGCTCAGCGTGGAGTCTGCTAAGGATTCTCTCCCTCGCACTCTGCCCCACCCCTGCTCGCTTTCTCAATCTCAGTCAGTCTCTCAAATAAATACATATGTCTTTAAAAGATGTTGATTCCAAGGAATAGTTCAGGGATCAAATGACAGATTATATAAAGATATTAGTAGGGACACCTGTGTGGCTCAGTCAGTTGAGCATCTTTCAGCTCATGGAATCAGCCCCACGTCAGGCTCCCTGCTCAATAAGGAGTCTGCTTGTTCCTTTCCTTCTGCCCCTCCCCCAGCTTGTGCTAATGCTCAATCTCTCTCTCTCTTTCTATCAAATAAATAAAGTCTTTAAAAAAGAGATTAATACATTCTGGCAGATATTAAAAGTTCAAAATATAGTTTCAATGGTGTTGATGGTGGTAAAGACAATCATGATTTTGATGATGGAAAAACACAGTTTGCAATTGTCAGACTGGAGTATTGTTGTTTTTTTTTTTCCCAAAAAACTCCCATGTTGCTATCCTTGCATTTAGAGCTCAGTGCCAAAAAGGAAGCAGAAACAAAGATAAGTTGTCAGAGCAAGAGTCTCCGAGATTTAAAAAGAATTTAGAAATGTTCCATTTACATCAGAAAGTCGGTGCATTTAGAAGAAAAATTAGTATATGTGAAGATAGAAATACTACAAGCTGGAAGCATTCTCTGTAATGATTCTATCTGCACAATACTGAAATCTGAACTTCAGATTTTCTAGAAAGTAACTTGAGCCCTAGGAAAGTTTATAATTCCAGAGTGATGCAGAGGCAGGCAAGGCAAGAGAGAAGAGCTGAGATCTGAGCTGGGGCAAGGACAAAACCCCTCACCTGGCTATTACTGACTTTACTGACCATCAAGTCCTTTATTTTAAAGGACTCGATGGTTAACATAAGAACCACTCCATGCCCTTTCTATGAATCAGTCTATACATCTATGTGCCTACATATGTGTGTATTCTTGTTTTATTTATCCTTTTTTACCCATTCCTTTATTTTTTTAAAGATTTTATTTATTTATTTGACAGAGAGGAGAGAGATCACAAGTAGGCAGAGAGGCAGGCAGAGGGAGAAGGGGAAGTAGGCTCCCCGAGCAGAGAGCCTGATGTGGGGCTCGATCCCAGGACCCTGAGATCATGACCTGAGCCAAAGACAGAGGCTTTAACCCACTGAACCACCCAGGTGCCCCTCCATTCCTTTATTTTAATTTTACCCAGTTCATCTCCTTGATATTTCCCTAATGTTCCAAGTTAAAGAGCCTTCCTTGTTCCATGAAGGGAGGTCAGCCAAACCAGGTAGACTTAACCCACACTGCAGTTGGCCTGGTTCCCTGGCACACAGTTCT
>CM052800.1:176570399-176601827 GCA_028533885.1 Nasua narica | reverse complement strand
ATGTAGACTCACTATGTGGAACGCCTTAACCTAATGTCATACTGTGTATCAGTTATCATTCAAGAAATATGCATAATTGGGTTATATGTGAGCCCCCCAAATAAAGTTTCATAATCTCAAAGGAAAATTTCTGATTTAGGGGTGCCTGGGTGGCTCGGTCGTTAAGCGTCTGACTTCGGCTCAGGTCATGATCCCGGGGTCCTGGGATCAAGACTCACATCGGGCTCCTGTTCAGCAGGAAGCCTGCTTCTCCCGCTCCCACTCCCTCTGCTTGTGTTCCCTCTCTCGCTGTGTTTCTCTCTGTCAAATAAATAAAATCTTGAAAGAAAGAAAGAAAGAAAGAAAGAAAGAAAGAAAGAAAGAAAGAAAGAAAGAAAGAAAGAAAGAAAGAAAGAAAGAAAGAAAGAAAGAAAATTTCAGATTTAGAGAGAAAATTAATAATTAAAATATTACTTGATCTTGGGGTGCCTGGGTGACTCACCCATTAGGCGTCCAACTCTTGATTTGGGCTCAAGTCATCATCTTGGGGTCCTGGGACTTAGTCCCAGTGGGCTCTGAGCTCAGCAGGGAGTCTGCTTCTCTCCCCCTCCCTCTGCCAACCCTCCCTCTGCCGCTTCCTGCACCCACTCCCGCTCTCTCTCTCAATTATTTAAAAAATATTATTTGATCTTTACATCTTTTTTTTGTTCCACATAGTATCATAGATTGAGATCTGTAATGCACACAGTCACAACCATAAAACAACTACAGAAAAAGGGGGAAAAAAAGAAATAAAAAAAGCATTTCTTGTAAGATATTGATAGATGTTGCCATGAGACGTGCCTGCAGGAAGTCATAGCAAAAAGCAGTGAAATTGTAAGGAGGCCGCAGAGCCCTGGGCCAGGGGGGTGTGATGCCGGGGAGCTCACTGACAGCGTGCCGTGTCAGAAAAATTAGTGTTTTATTAACCTAAACTCTTATGATTCCACATGCATCCTCTATGTAGCTGGGTGGGGTCAAAACACACAAAAAAATTCCCTTATTTGCATGCAGAGTTTCTCCCCATAGCAAAAAGGAAGGGGGCGATGACTTATTTAATGTTCCCTCTAAGTGGAGAAGAGAGGAGACCAGTCAAACCCAACTAGATGGCCATTGTGGGTTTTAGGCGCATGGGGAACATTTATGAAGAGACCCTGGTGTGCCTTCCACTATAAAATTCATCAGAATTCCCATGTGAGTCCCATGGGCAAATGTGCTCAGTGATGGTCTAGACCTTGGTGGAGCTTCCCAATTGGGCATTAGTGCATGTAGCCTGATCTCACATGACACCATCCAGACTGTGCTGGAAACAAAGCAAAGGATAGTGTGGATTTCTCAGGATACCCTGCTGTGCCCAGGGACCCGGGAACCAGAGCTGTGCCCCCTGGATGGGGGGATCTCCTGTTTGATGGTCAGTGCTGGGGGAAGCAAGCTGTGCACCTCCGAGGCGGAGCACGGAGACCAGTGAAAGGTTCCCTTCTGCTCTCATCCATCAACTTATGCTCTGTGGGTCCTTTGAGACGTCTGTATTTTGTTTCCTTCCCCCTCCTTATTAGATTTTTAGTGTTTGTTTATCATCAATCAAATACTTCAGATTCCTGGAGACTGCTCCTTTCCCTCTGAAAAATCCACATACATACACACAGTCATCAACCCTTTCTCCCAGAAATAATAAATACTTCTCCTCCTTCAACACTTGGATTTTGAAATGTGGCCGGACTGGGTGGGGCATCTCTCTCAAGAAAGCAGTAAACTACTAGTTCTCAAAACGGGCCAGCAGCATGAGCATGACTGGGGAAAGCATTAGAGGGGCCAGTGTCGGCCCCATCGCCCCAGACCTCCTGGACGGGGCCCTGGAGAGGGGGTCCGGCCAGCAGAGGTTTCAGGAGCTGATTCGGATGCGCGCTCAAGGGCTTAGCCCATCCTTTGCACATTTTCACCTTCTTCACCAACATTTGCTTTGCTCTCTGCTATTGCAGATCTCGTCTCCTCCACTGGGGGATTTCTTTGGCAGTCTGCTCATCCTTGAACGTCCAGGGGATTAGAAGATGATTGGAAGTTGTGAGTGTCTGTGGAGGGAGGGAGGGTACTTGACCATCATGGATGCACTATGCGGCAACCCACCTTGTCCATTTCACTGAAGAAGCCCCCGTACCATCTCTTTGCTTCTTTCTCTTGAGTGGGTCTGACTCTCTCCTGCTTGAGAGTTCAAGCCTTAAACTAGGAGAGCCGGGGATCTATCCTCATTGACACTGCCATTTCCCTCTTTTTATTCTAGCACAACCACCAAATGTGCCTGACTCTTCTATTCCAAAGACCCTGTGTTTTATCTTCACCAAAGAAGAAGGCTCTAGCCTTCCAAGATGCGAGAGGGCCACTCATCAGGCTGCTCAGGGTGGATGTAGTTACAATGTTCTACTTCCTTGTAAAAAAAATTTTTTTTTCAATCACCTCTTTCATTCTACCTCACCATCATCCTCACCTTCAGAAGGTTCTGGTTATGCCAATTTCTGAGCCTTTTAAGTGTTCCCTGAGGCAAATTAGTTTGTTATCTGAAGAGCATTCAACTCTCCTGGGTCTTTCCAGATCCATTACCTTGACCTTGTCCTCTAACCTGTAAAATGGTATTGCACCCTCTATCATTTTATGTGCCCTTGTAGATTTATGGCTTTGTAAGAAGATAATTTTTCATGGTTATTATTTTCATTTTAATGGGATTTAGGGGAGAGGAGCTAGAAAAATAAATCTACCAGTTCAAACCAGAACAAATTATGTGACACCCTTACCCTTATAATTAAATCTGCCTGCATTTACAAAGTTAGAGAGAAAGAGATATAAACTCAAACCAGGACTTTTACCAATATCTATCTCTAGATAGAGAGACACACATACATACACACACACACACTGGTAATCTATACTATATGCATCAATAATATAGAATATATACGTATGTATTATTCTATATAATTTATCTTAGAGGCATTCACATTCTATAGCAGGTACAGTGATGGATCATACATGAAAAAACTAATTACTCAGTCTTTATGAACCTCAGGTCTAATTCATAGAGAAGAAGGCATCATGCTTTGGTCTGAAGGGTCTCTACCTGTCGTAAGAATCAAGTGTCAATGATTCTCTTAGCCATGGAGCCACTAACTTGTTCTAATCCTTGGGAATTTCTATAAAGTCCCCAAAGAATGTTTTCTAAATTCAATGGATGATTATCCATTTAACGGTGGTAATAGGGATGATCATCCCAGATAAGTGGGAAGTATAACTTGTCAAAAGCCCTAAAAGTGAGATAAAAAGTGTACCAATGCAAGCAGGTGGAATTTCTCAGTCGAGTGTGGAAGGGTCAAAGTATAGAATGTAAAGGGGCTGAATTTATCAAGAACTTCTTATGTTGTGATGTCTGACAGTGCCTTCATTTCCACCTGCTAACTCCTACTTTCCCTTCAAGAGCATATTCTGATCACATTCTTTAAGCCTTCCCTAGGCAAGCTCCCTCCCTGCCCCCCCTTCACTCTCCACCATCCCAGAAGACAAGTGCACAATCAAGGCAAGGATCTACTTCAAAACATGTTCATGACCAACTGTGGGCATTCGCTAAGCATATTTTTCATGTTAATTTATGTCTTCTGTGTTTAAACCATGGGAAGTAATTTCCTCATACATCGATGGAACTGCACATCCACTTAAAGATCAGTTTCACAGGCAAGAGCGAGAATTTCACAACAAGTTCTCTGGGGAGAGAGAATGTAAAATGATAGGTAAGACAGACCTTTTCCTCCACTGCAACTCCCGCAAGAGAACATGGAATCAGAGCCGGCAATGCAGTTGTAAAAAGAAAAAAATTATGACGCAATTGTAATAATTTCAATCAGAATCCCCTCCTGATGGCATAAAAAAGCAGGAAGCACCACATTATCGATTCATCAGAAATAGCATGGATTCCCAAAATCTGTTTTGAGGGTCAACTATTTCTACAAATTGTCAACTGCCTAATTGTTGATATATTAAAATCTGTCATGGGTTTCCTTTTTAGGGCGGAAATACACCATTCTGGCATCTAGAACTACTGGATTAGGAGAATTTCATCCAAGGCATTGTTCATGCTTTGAAGGTAAAATCAGATTGGCAAGATGCCAAGAGGAATATAAATGACCTTTTTTTTTTTCATATCTCTTAAAATAAATCTGGTCTTCATGCTTATTTTTCTGTGCAGTGTCCAAAAATGATGTCTATCCATAGAAACTATTTTTAATTATTTTTTAAAGATTTTATTTATTTATTTGACAGAGAGAGATCACAAGTAGGCAGAGAGGCAGGCAGAGAGAGGGGGAAGCAGGCTCCGTGCTGAGCAGAGAGCCCAATGCGGGGCTCCATCCCAGGACCCTGAGATTATGACCTGAGCTGAAGGCAGAAGCTTTAACCCACTGAGCCCCCCAGGTGCCCCAAAAATTCTATTTAAACAGCAAAATTCCATTCATTCATTTTCACTTTTAACAGAAGCCTGGGTAGTTAAATACATGTTATGCATTTCTCCATTTTGGATATAATTTTAAAATGAAAGCTGGCAACAAGTAAGACCCTTTGTGCTGGAGCAAGTATCATCAATAATTATAATTTATTCTAGAAAAGTTTTCAGCATTCATCCCTAAGCTAAATAAACATTTTATTTTTATAATTCATGACAAGCCAAGGAGCACTTCGGCAATTCTTGGACCTTCCATGTCACGTGTCACCATGTTTCTTTCAAATCAAACTGTTAATAAAGGTAAATGTTGAAATGCTCTGTACAATTGGTCCAGAAAGGCACCAAATAAAGTGTGTATCAGTATAAGGAGTAACTTATAGACATTTCGGATAGATAGACAGACAGCTGGATAGATAGACGTCTAAATATCTAGAGATCTACACCAGGAATACCGGGAAAAATGGAATAGTTCTTTCTAGTCTACAAAGGTTATATCGTGGTCACTAAAATTGCAGAGTATGGCCAATGTCAAGCAGTATTATTAAGGAAAGATTTTGACAGAAATTGCTTTGCTTCCAAAGCTAAGGTTATACTGCCATGTGAACAGGTAATGCTGGCTTATTGACACTGTGAAACTCACTGAAGAAACCCGCACTTTTGTGGCATGTTCCTCCCAAGAATCTATGTCAATGTCATAATTTAGACAACTTTTTTTTTTTGTCCCACATCGCCTAGGGCAGAGGGATGGCCTGCCCTACTGACACTAGTCATCGTCCCCTCTTCCTCCTCCTTATGCAGGTGTAAGGAAGCCATGAATTAGTGGCAACATCTGTAATGACTGTATTCTCTGGGCCAAGAGCTAGACTGCCCATGCAAAGAGGAAAACTGAAATCTCCACGGAAGTGTAGGAAAAAATGTGTAAAAGACTGCTGCATCACAACGTACTCAGTGCAATATTCCATACTGGTTAATAGTATGAACTGTTTTTAGAACTTGGTAGAAAATGTTTCCTTTATAATTTGATTGAAAATATAAATCACCCTTATGGTCAATATTACACATAAGGATAGCTAATTTTTTATAAGAAATCATACCAAAGGAGTTCGCCAGAGAAATAGAATAAGACTTTGACGTTTCCATCTTCTAGTCATGGAAATGGGACCGACCTAGCATTTTTCAGCTTTTATTTTCTTATACACAAAATAATAGAAATAATACCTAAGTGTATTTTTTAGATTTAAATGAGATTATCCATTATAACAAATGAAGGCTGATATTATTATAATAAAGTTTATAAGGTAGGAAGATAAAGACACAGGGAGGGAGATATCAAGAGCAAAGTAAACATACCTTAACAAAAATGGCCAAATAGAAAATAAAAACATTAGAAAAGGCTAAGAAAAACACTTAAAATTATTCTGGAGATTAGAAATAAATATTAAATATGAAGAAAAGAATTTTGATTGTTGAAATACTAAGGGAAAAATTCAGTTGGTACTAGCAATAGGTTGAAGATCTTGGTGATGAATAACAATGAAATCCAAATATTTTACTTATTAGATAGGAAAATGCTCTCCTTTCTCCTTCAGGTTATCCTATTAACCTTGGCTGCTTAGAGTAGACAGAGGTCATGAGGTGATGACAGTAATTAAAATATAGCCAATAACCAGTTTTATATGTTACGCACTTAACTACAGATTAGCATCGCTTTTTTTATCTGATAAGGAAAGGCTCATAGAAATTAAAACTATTTGTTATGGTCTCACTTACGTGTGGAGTATAAAGAAAATCATGGAGGGCATTGTGAGAAGGAAGGGAAGGGCGAATGGGGGGAAATCGGAGGGGGTGATGAACCAGGAGAGACTGTGGACTCTGAGCAACAAACTGAGGGTTTTGGAGGGGAGGGGGTGGGGGGGGGGGTGGGTGAGCCTGGTGGTGGGTATTGAGAAGGGCACATATTGCATGGAGCACTGGGTGTGGTGCATGAACAATCAATCTTGTAACACTGAAAAATTAAAATAAACATATTTGGGGAGAAAAAAAAAGAAAAAAAATAAAGGAGATGTATTAATGAAGATAGTAAAAAAAAAAAGAAAAAAATAAATTAAAACTATTTGTGGTGTGTTGGGACAAGAAATCTAATATGACTGTCTCCACTTAGTAGTCTTTCTTAATTAATGGCTCTACATCAACTATTGTGGGGGTCATAGGCATTTCTGTCAAATATTCAATGCATGTCTTAAATTCTTGGTTAAAGCCAATGCAGAATTTTCAATGGTGGTCTGTGAAAACACTATGTCATCTCTGCAAAGGCACAACAGAAACTTCTCAGAGGACCCCTCAGGGACACTCCAGCCCCATTTTTTTCAGCTAGAAGATAAAATATGCACGCACAAAAACTAAGTGAATGCAAAAACTGATCAGAAATGTACATGAACTGTTGAATAGTCCTTGTTAAATTACAGTTAGAAAAAAACCAAAGACAGAATTTTGCTTTTCAGCCACCAGATCCCATCAATATCTTGATCTGTTAGTTTTTATAAAATGTTCATGGCTGAGGTGGACTGAAGCTGACTACCTATAAATTGCCTGGACAGTTGCTTGAAATAACATACAATGGGTTCCTAGCAAGCATATGCCTATCCTCGTGTATATGAGAAGTTGCCTCAATTTAAGTTCATCCTGATGATAAAGACTTCTTATAGACCAACAAAATGATTGCTCACACTGATAAAGACACTAGATCATATGGTTTGTATTTGACATAAAAGTGCTATTTTTTTAAATTCCCCAGTGACCATCTAAGTCCTGTAATCAAAATTCTTTTTTTCTTCACATTGTGTCGCAAACCCATTTAATTATACAAGTTAACTTTCATGTCTTTATTTATTTATGTATGTATGTATTTTTAGGTTTTTTTTAAAGTAATCTCTATACCAAATATGGGGCTTGAACTCACAACCCTGAGATTAAGAGTCACATACTCCCATGACTGAGTGAGCCAAGCATCCCTATTTATTGATTTAAAAAAATTTTTTCTTAGCTATTTGAGAGAGAGAGAAAGAGCATGAGCACAGGGAGCAAGATGCGGGGCTCGATCCCAGGATCCTGAGATCATGACCTGAGCCCAAGGCAGATGCTTAACCAACTGAGTCACCCAGGTGCCCCCTACTTCTTGATTTTTTGAACCCTAGATGGTAGTCATGTGTTCTGCTCCTGGCTCTGCTCTAAGCCACGGGACCCCAGACAGGTTTCAGAGGCAAGGATTTCAAAGCAGACCGTCAGTGAGTGGATGAGCAGCAAGATGAGCCCTAAAAAACTTCCACTGGACACCATCAAAGCCGGGTCTGAGACCTGAGTCCTACAGATATGTTCTATTAAAATAATATGATATAATATTGAACTTGAATGAATGGATGGTTCCAGAAGCTTCCATTCCATTGTAGGAAAATGCCTAAAATTTTAAGAGATATATTTTCAGGAAATCAGCGATTATTTATTTTATCAAGAAAGAATTCTGCTACAACTGTCAAGACCTTAAAGAAAAACAATTTTTAAGGCTGAGTGTTTGAAGGATTCTTTATGTTTTTCTAAATATACATGATAATGAAAACCATTTCCTCATTTCAAGGACAAAGTAGAGGGAAATTAAATCAGCTCATCCTCTTTAAAGATCAGAATGCCCACATTCCATAATAGCCAAACTGTGGAAAGAGCCAAGATGCCATTCAACGGACGAATGGACAAAGATGTGGTCCATATGCACAACAGAATATCACTCAGCCATCAGAAAGGACGAATACCCAACTTTTCCATCAACATGGACAGGACTGGAAGAGATTATGCTGAGTGAAATAAGTCAAGCAGAGAAAGTCAATTATCATATGATTTCACTTACTTGTGGAACATAAGGAAAAACATGGAGGACATTAGGAGAAGGAAGGGAAAAATCGGGAAGTGGGAATCAAAGGGGGAAATGAACCATGAGAGATTATGGACTCTGGGGAACAAACTGGGGGTTTTAGAGGGGAGGGGGTGGGGGGATGGTTTAACCCAGTGATGGGTATTAAGGACGGCACGTATTTCATGGAGCACTGGGTGTTATACGCAAACAATGAATCATGGAACACTGCATCACAAACTAATGATGTACTGTATGGTGACTAACAGAACATAATAGTTAAAAAAAAAAAAAAGATCAGAATCCCCTATCAATATTGACTTTTAGTTCACTGGGTTTTTGCCCCTGGGGTAAATCCCCTATAGAGGAAAGTTAATTCACTGTGAATTAATAGATGTTCAATAAAGAGAATCTAATCTGTTTCAACAAACTGGATTTAAATAAACATTTTTGAGTGCTTATCACATCACTTTCTCTGTAGTATGGAGATAAGGTGGATTTAGAATCATTTAGAATTTAAAGCCGTAACAAAAAAAAGCAAAACAAAACAAAAACAAAAACACCAAGAATAAAGAAACAAACGACAACAACAAAAACCCACCAAAAAAAAATTTGGAAGAGAAAGACCTCAAGCTGTCCAAGTTGCCAGAGAATCAGCCAAGTAATATGAAGACTGAAAACTGTCACAGAACCCCTTGGACCACACACTGTGGCCACCAGTGTCCTCATGTGTCCCCACTCCCCTTGGCAGGTTCACACACCACTGGCGCAACCCATCCCACCGTGGGCAGAGCTGGGTGCCCCTGTTATGCGTTTGTGCTTCTCACATAAATGGACATTTTTTGGCTTTCCCTACAGTACACTGTGATTTCACCGAAGGTGGAAACTTTTGCTCACTCATTATTTGTATGCCCCTGGTCTATTATCCGGTAGGGTGAGGGCTCAGTTGACATTTGTGGATGGAAGGAAAAGACAGGAAGGGGAATGGAGAGAGGGAAGCCCGGTGGCGAGGAAGGAGGCAAGGAACAGCAGGCAAAGCATCTGAGGAAAGATGGCGGAAGGAAGGAGAAAGAAGAATCCCACCTTGAATGTCTAATCCCTAACATTAAAGGGGAGGAATATCCTTCTGGAGGATGTCTCCTCACATTTTCTTCTTCGTCCTCCCTGCTGCTAGTCTGTCCTTGTGCTGGTTTTGTGTTTTTCTGCCTGTTTGGGTGCCGGGCTCCCTCATCTCTGTTTCTCCTTAGATCCCTGTCCACAGAGAATCCGGCCCTGCTGGGCGCACGGCTGCATATCCTGAGTAGTGCTGACTGATTATAAGCAAGGGCTTAAAAGAAAAATACACACACACACACACACACACACACACACACATATCTGATATCTCAACAAATAAGAAAAAGATTAACAGATGTAGGCAGAAAGAAGAAATTTATAGAATACTCCTCACAAAAATCACCTTCCATTTATTTAGTTTTAACAAATTCCCAAAAATCTCTGGTAATGGATAAACGTGGCATCGTCAGACTTCGCAGTTACTACTTGGCTATGTCTCCTTCGATACGGTTCCATGGTGTGACATGACATGTCTCTCACAGTTTCAGAAATTATGTCCATACTCCCAATCTAATCAGACAAGACTGAGATGTTTCACACTTGCAAGGGACTGAAGGATAAATGGCATCACCCAATTCCAGGGGTCTCCAGGGAGTGGGCAACCCACACTGTGGTTTGAAGGGGAAATTAGGCAGGAATGAATCTACTGCTTCACAAAGTAGGAAGCCCCACCGCTCAGAGCCTTCAGGAATATTAACGAGCTACAGAGCGCTTTGGCTAAAGAAGGAATCACAAGGGTGCCCACCATTTACATAGCGTCTTGCGATTTAAAAAGCGCTTTTGTATACAACAAGCTATCTGTGCTCCACAAGGATCCTGTGAGTCACTGTTCACATTTCTACAGATGTACAAATGAAGCAGTTAAGAGACTTGTGCAAATTTTAGAGCAGGAGCAATCGCAGGCAAGGAGAGAGTTGAGATGACTCCTCCGTGGTGTTCTCACCTGATCTCACACATCCTTTTAAACGCTTCCAATCACGAACCTTCTTCAAAATGGCTTAAAAGTAAAATTTTAGCAGGCAATTCTGATTTTATGACCCTCCAATTAGAAACACATACAGAATTCAACCCACGCTGCTGACGATACATACGACTGGAACTTATTATAAGCTCTATGTCGCAATGCCTCGCTGAAAATACCCTTCAGCATTTGTGATGACTGAGAACACCGCTGAGACACCGACGGTCCCCATCTGACAGAGAGGGAAAAAAAGGCAATGAGAACTTTCTAGAGTGTGATATCTGGTACACCACCCAAAATAACAGCATGGTGTTAATTTGTTTATAAATTAGGACATTAAACCCTTCTCAACTGATACGGCAGAAGATTTACAGTACAGAAAACAAAAAAGAAAATAACTTCTATCTGGAGCATTCCTTAAGGATCAAAGCAACATTTTAGGGCAGATATCCACATAGGTGAATGCGTGTAAAAAGAATAGTGATAAATGCCATTCTAATGATTCGCGATAATCACCAAATTAAAATAATAATTTTTTTTTCAAAATCAGTCATGTTATAGTGATGCCCGACTTACTAATGGAAACAGGGTTTTTTTATTCCTGCAAGGCCAATGTTCTGTGCTCCGAAGAACATACTATCCTATCGACCTTGACATTCTACTCTATGAGGTTATAATATTCACCTATAGGCAAATATCAGGGACCTCAGAGAGAGAACAATTATCTTTGGGTCAATATTTCTGTCTACTACCACCACACAACTAGTTTCTCTTTATTCCTCTGAGACTAATTTACTTTGTTGTTTGCTAAACTCACAAGCCAGTGCAAAAGGAGCTGTGCTAGATGGATGCCCAGTTTAGTAACATTTTCCGACAGTAAAATTACCATTTTTATTATAAGGTAGAAAAGGATGTTTTTCAAATAGCTCTCTTAGTGGCACTGGCTCTGCAGTTAATTCTAAATGAGGGGAGGAAACAGGAGCTGATTGTGGCTAGGGCTCTTTTGCATATGATTCTGCAGCTTCTCTTTCAAGTATTCCCGAAGGTCAGACCTGCCCAGTATCAGATGACCCTGGACGTGCCAATCACTTGATTAATGCAAAATAGGTTTAAGTAAAGCCTTATATTTATTATAAAAGGTCTAGCAAAGGAGAACGTGTTATTCTTTTTTTTTTTTTTAAGATTTTATTTATTTATTTAACAGAGAGAGAACACAAGCAGGCAGAGAGGCAGGCAGAGGCAGAGTGAGGAGCAGGCTCCCCGCGGAACAAGGAGCCCGATGCGGGACTCGATCCCAGGACACTGGGATCATGACCTGAGCCAAAGGCAGCTGCTTAACCAACTGAGCCACCCAGGCGTCCCGAGAACGTGTTATTCTTAAAAATTGCAATGTTGCTTCTAATATGACCATTTGTTAATATGATTAGTCACTGATGAAGCATAAAACCTAATAGGACACATGGTTTTGAGGTCACGCATTGAAGCATTTTCATCATAGACCACCCCCCCAAAAAAAAATCAGATGCATGAACATTTTTAAAGTGGCTGGTAAGAAAGAGTTCTCAACTCAGGAGCTAGTGTTAAATTCCACCTCTATTAAAAATATAATGTATATATAATGAAACAAGTATAGTCTTACAATAACTTCATCTATCAACTGGGCAGATGATGGGAAAGAGAGTCATGTTTATATAGAAACATATGGATTAGGAAGATGTGAGTATTTGGGTGCCCAGCTGAGAACGTCTCGCTCTGTGTAGAGATAAGGTTGAACACTGCACTGTGATCAGCCCTTCTCTTCCCACCTGAACTCTTGAAATGTTACCTTTGGGTCAAAGCAATAACTTCACTTCGTAGTCTGGGATATTATTTCTAGTTCTTCAAATCTGCTTCATGAGCTGCTGAAAACGAATGTGCTCTTTTTTGCTACAGACTAGGTTATTCAGGTGTAGGCAAGGCTGAAATCTATGACGTATCTGCCAAATATGTTTTACCATAAAAGATGAAATAAAATAAATAGAATAAAGAGATTAAAAGACTCATAGTTTAAGCTGGTTAAGCTGACAAAAAAGTGACAGTATGTTTACATTAAGTCCAAATTTTATGGCTGTGAGGCTTGGCATCAGATACTGCTCTCGACAACCTTAGCTACTGGTCAGTACCAAAGGGACTCTGAGGCTGTTGGGACCCCTGGAAGGTGTGTGTACATTTTTGTTGTTGTTACTGTTCTGCCTTCTTCTTCTGTCACTTTTTGAAAATCAGGTGCTGTTAGAGCTCAATTCCAAGGTCTTCCAAAACTTACTCTCTCTTTGCTGGGTTGCCAACAGAAATCTCAAGCTGTGAGTGAGATTTCACTAATTTCAACTAGTACGCAAACGTATCGTCTTTAAATGTACATTCACCCCAGACCTCAACCGTATTTTGATCCTTGAGGTCAAATTAGAATTCTCCAAGCCATTATCTGCATTATTCCCAATCATCCACTGTTAATAGATAAAAGAGGTGAAGACAATCTTGCACCTGTGCTCAGAAACTGGTTGGATTGGTGGGGGTAACTATGGAACTCCATAGAGTTTACACAGGACGAAAAGAACAGATTTTCCTACTTGGTCAGTGAGTAGAGTGAGTCAGAAAGCCTTTGAAGTCATTTCTAAAACCCAACCAGGAGAGATTATAGCATTTATTCTTTGGTAATAGCTTCTCTACTTTATGTAAGTAAAAATATCTACTTGTCCTCTTCTAGGGGAAAAAAAAAGTGTATTTTAGAAATAGAAAACTTTAAGAATATGAATAACTTATTTAGGAATGTAATTACATTTTGTAGCTATACTAGTTTACACATATGTAATCAAAATGCATGAAGTCTTCTGCTAAATTACTGACGCACGATTAAGTGTTGACATTGAGATAGTTTTCTGCTTCACTGGACATCCATGGCTTAAGTGGGTTTAACTGGAACCCGTAGAGTTAGACTGTGAATAGTCTCTCGTTGAGAACTTCCTGGTTCTCCCTGCTTTTGGAAGGAAGTGCTGTAGGTTGTAAGAAGAGATTAGGAAGAACTTTCCAAATATTGCATACTCAAGTCTTCTTTAGAAAATATTAATGGCTGTAAATCAAAAGAGATGAAAAATTTTGCAGAATCAAATGCTTGTAGTAAAGTAGATTACACCTGGTCCTTGGCATCCTCAAACATCCTGATCTCGCATCCCACTTCAGTAGTTTAAAATTAAGAACATGAATTTTTTCCAGCTCCTGGAAGCAAGTTCAAGGCCACTTTTCTGTAGCTTCCTGTGTCAGCTCTCATCATGCAGTGTTTCTCCATATGAATGTTGGGGGTTGGGGTTATAACTTCAAGGAAGCAGAGCAGTTCAGACTAGCTGGGAGCTTATTAGTTGACTCCTCAAAATAATCTCTTCCTCCCTATCAATGCCACAGTACACCATCAAATCCTACAAATCCTTTGTAGGATTTCCACAATTTCTTGGTGCTCTAGCTTTTATTCTTGAAGCAGAGTGCACATTTGTCTTGATCACAGCTCAGTCACCACTAAGTAGACGCTCAACACATCCTGGTTGAAGGACAGTACACTCGGCAAGATGGACGCACTCGAGAGAGAGGGAGCTACTTATTATGTGGACCTGAATGCCCCCACCCTGCTAAGACCAATGCAATGGCAGCAGGTGGGGAATTCAGAGAATTTTTACAATAGGTACCATAGGGGTTAGCTTAATACTCCCCTGGCGACACTGACTGTGAAAAGAACGATCATACCATTTGCAAACATGGAACTTTAGAAAACTTATCTCAGGAGCCAAATCCACACAGGAATGGCCAAATGTCAAAGCACCAAGATCCCGGGTGCCGTTATCCAGACCTGTTTCTTCTACTTCCTTGTGTCTGTCTGATCAATTAAAGCCTGCCTGTGTTGATAAAATTATCCAGCCATGCGGGCAATGTGGGGCTGATAATGTGGAAACTTGAAACCCAAAGAACTTCATCAAGGGTATTGCTCAGTAGAAATACGGTGACGGTAACTACAAAAATGCCGCGTGCTCTGTTCTTCAGTTAACATGCGATTGACTTTGAACTCCATAAATCCCATGAGGTAAGGGGCACAATTATTTTTCTAAACTTTTATATGAAGCCTTTTATATGAACTTTGGAGAGGTCAGATCCCTTGCCCAGTATCTCACACACATGACTTATGTTAGTAAGAGTTCTGGCAAACATTGCCCATCTATCCAGATGCCACCCAGGAGGCAAAGACAGGGATCTCTCTGCATGGTTCTTTCTCCTCTTCTCCTTCTCACCCTACAACATCTGTCCTCATGCCTACCACTTCTAGCGTTTGAAATCCCCCCTTCCTCATCCAATGTCTTCCTGTGTTGCTTCTAACATGTTTTAACTTCCAATCGCACCCCCAAACACTCTCTGGGGGATTACTTAAAACAAAATGAAGTCTTTACATGATTGCTGCTTTCCTACTCAAAATCCTTCAGGGGTCTCCGTCGCCAGCATAATCCAATACAAAGTCCTTCAGGAGACCAGCAAAGCCGGTTGTCAGTTTCCCTGCCTGCCTCTCACCATGGGACTCATCCCTTAGTAATGTTTTCTCTGCCTACAATGTCTTTTCCCCTCTCTTTCTGGAAAATCCCACTTCTTCTTTTGGTATCCTACACGATTACCCCTGTGCCTCAGTAACAATCCATGCCTCTCTCCATGACAGCCCTCCTCCTCAGGTTTAATTAGTCATTTACAGACCTATTTCTGGATCACAGTAATGATAGCAACTGCTATTGATTTGTTAATCTAGCATGTGCTGTGTAAGGTAGCTGGTGAAGTTGATTGTGCTAGCTCATCTCAAACTGCATTCTTTTTCTGACATATTTAGCAGGATTGTGTCATTTTACGGATAAAGAGATTGGTGCCCACATCACTTAATAACCTGGATTGGCTGCAGATTTAGTACGAGAGTCACAGCCTAGTCTAAATGGGCTAACTGCAAGGCCACACGCTGAACCAAGACACCAGAAAAGACTTCCCTGGTCTCCGAGATTGGGACTCTGAGACTGGAATCCGAGAGTGTGCACGTTCTGGGAGCCTCAGCAGCTCTAAGAGACTGTGTCCGAGACACACAAGGGAAGTGTGGGTCACATGCTCAAAAGAGCCCAGGGAAGTTGTAATGGTTACTGTGAGGACAGCCCAATGGGGCCAGAAGGTGCCATACCCATTATCTCTGGGTATGTCTCTGGTATTGTGGGTTTGTGGATGAGAGCAATATTTGAATCAGTGGGCTCGGGACAGTAGACTGCCCTCCCCAGTGCGGGTTCAACATCATCCAGTATCCTAAGGGTGTGAATAGAAGAAAAGACGGAGGATGAAGGAATCTGTCCCTTCTACTTTGTCTCACTCTTTGAGCTGGGACACCTCATCTCATCTTCTGCCCTGTGCCTGGGGTCTCTACCATTAACTCTCCCAAGTCTTCAGCCCCTGGACTTGGAATGAGCTCTATCTCCAGTCTTTCTGGGCCTCCAGCTTACAGACAGCACATTGTGGGACCTCTGGGCCTCCGACAATATGGGAGCCAATCCCTCACTGCACACGTGCACACACACGCACACACACACACACACACACACACACACCTTATTGGTTCTGTTTCTCTGGAGATCCCCCAAAATGTACAGACAGGTTGGGAAAATCATGCATGCACACCAGATCTAAAACCAGAGATTCTGCTGTTACTTCTTGTTACCCCCTTTGGTGGCCTTTATCGTATGGTGGGACATATGAGCGGCGAGAGACCGTCGGGCCGGGCTTTCTTCTAAAGAAGAAACAGGGACGGCATCTTTGGTGTGCCATGACAGGCACTGGGTGAGTCCCAGGCTACCATGAACGGTGGAGCCTCTGGCCTGAATCGTGGGGAAACGCGCCCCATGGCTCAGGGGGACTGCAGACCCAGCCCCTCCACCTGAACTGCACAGTTGCTGGAGACTGTCACGTTACCTAAACTGTCCTGCAGAGAAAAGTGGATGTAACATTGGCATTTCATAGTCTTAAAAAGAAAACAAGGGGAAGTGCTCATAATTCACTGCGCATTTTTAGAAAGTCAGTTTATATTCATTGAAAGGTACAGTATGACCTAATAAAAATCATGTACCTTAAGTAATCATTTACTTGAGAGACAGAGAAAGCGAGCAAGCAGACTGCCCGCTGAGCGGGACTCGATCCCAGGACCTTGAGATCGTGACCTGAGCAGAAGGCAGATGCCCAACCCACTGAGCCCCCCAGGCAGCCCAACTCAGCAGCCTTTAACAGAGGTTCAAATATCATTTCCCTACAAGTGCCAAGAAAAAATGTCTTCAAATATATTCAAAAAGGTTATTCTATATGGAATCTTCAGTGAAGAAATGAGGAGACAGTTTCCATTGGACTAGAAGAATTTTTTAACCACCCGAGGTCCATATCAGAACCCCAACTGCATCCTCTCCCAGAAGGAAGTGAACACCCGCTATCTGGGGCTTCAGAGTCACCTGGCTGTGTATCTGGAGGACGAGGAGGACGAAGCTGCACGTTCGAGGTACAGACAACACTCAGAGACTGGAGACTTTCAACAGAAATATTCTCCAAACTGACTGAAGCAAGAGAACCCTGAGGCAGGGGCGGGACAGTCAGGATGCCCTGAATGCTTGGCAACCACTTACGGGAAGGTCAGCTGAGACTTTCCTATTAAAATGCCCGTTTAATCGATTGACTCCCTTTCTAAATTAAAAGTGTAACGTTTGTTTCCGAAGCCGACCGGGGTCCACTCGAAGGACTGGTAATCGCCCACGTGGTGTTCTGTGAAGACCCGAAACTGCAAACAACAGGAAACTCTGCCGCCTCGTAAACAAAATCCAACGCCATCAGAGAGAAGTCAGAAAGACTAACGGGTTACTGGAAACGCTGTGTGTGTTGTGTTCACATCACTGGTTATTTTGAGCAAGAGGCTAAGACAAGTCCGCAATGTTTTAAGGAGGGTGCTCGTAACTGCGTGTATCCCGAGGAGGTCAGTCCAACAGCCTGGATCGCGACTGGACCAGACGTGTCCTAAGGCACCTGTGCTTTTGTAGCACAAGGCCCCCCCCTTAGAAGTAGGACCCTTTGTGCCTTCAGGCTCCGCCATGTGACGCATCCCAGCCAGGACCCCCTCGTCTTCACGGCAAGTCGCCACCCTCCTTGCTTTCCTGACAGGAAGAGCATCGGTAAAATGCCTAGCAGGTAACTTCCCGACCGCGCTGGCTGCAGCATTGTGCAATTCGCCCTGCCGAGCTGCTGTGGGAGTGATGTGGACGCTCTTATCTTCGTGTGACAGGCTTTGGACAACTTTAGTGCCTAAATTTAGCAGGGCTCAGAGCCCCAGGTTCCAGAATTGTTCACAACAGAGGGTTTTCCAAAGCGAGATTTTTCTTTCAGTTCCTCCAAGTGTAATGGAAAAACGTCATCCGGCTGAAGAATCTGTGCCCGGAGTATAGTTAAAACAAGCATACAAGCAAAAACAACAACATTAGCTGTGATGCCAGTCTTATTTCTGGTTCTCCGAGTTGTTAGGACAAGGATATGCACGGCTAGCCCTCGGCTGGGCTGTGTGGACGTGTGCTAAAGGGAGGCCAGGACCGGGATGGAGGAGAAGATGGAAAGATCAACCTCCTCCACCCAGACAGATGACATCAATTCACAGCTGGGGCGCACACAGGGGATCGGGAAAGGACAGGGACAAACAGGAGAACGTGGGCAATATGGCGGATAAATGGTAAAAATGTTCCTTCCGCGAACAATGCCGGATAGACCATAGCAAGAGCCATGTTCACCTTCTTGCCTTCTCCTCTGCTTTCATGCCACTCTGCCACTGGCAAATTTTCAGTAAAAGACTTCTAGGAGGGAAGGGCTTACTGAGGAAGTTGTTTGGGAGAAATGGTGGAAGAAAAATTGCACCCCATACAGGGAGCAGTAAAATGGCCAAGGGACCTGCCCGCTAAGGTTGGGGCTAGCAGCACGAAACACACCCCCTAACACAGGAGAGGGAGTTGCCACCTGCAAGTGAAGATTTTAGGCACAGTCCTTTCTGTTAGCTTCGCCTCCTCCGGTAACACCCAGTAGAAATACCATGAACAAAAGCTACAAGTTAAAATAGCCAGGCTACTTTGGACGACGCAAGTTTCAACAATTTGCTTTGTTTAGGTCCTATCATCGCTATCAGAAGAAATAAATCACTCATCTGCAGAGAGAAATTAGCTGCAATCAGGTCGTTAGATCCTGGCGACTAAGAAAGATGTTCTGAAAGATAAAGGATATAAATAGAAAAATTTGAGACATTTATAATAGCAAGAAGATACTGAATCTCTCATCTCAAACTGAGCGAACACTTTACTATTCAGAATATTGCCACACGGAAGACCTTCGTAGTAATTCTTACCATGCAGTTCTAGGATGTCATTATCTTAACCGAAAAAATCAGATGTTATGTTTGCATATTCATTTTCCTGCTTCCTGGACTGTGTGACACGTAGTTTCACTTATTATTAGCGGGACTTTGTGGGCCATGTTCACTATTTGGATTTTATAGGTGAAGAAAATCTGAGTGAGTTGCTCACATTCTCACAGCGAAATTAGCGGTAAAATCCATGATTTTGCTTTCCGGTCAGAGGATCTTCCTCATACGCACTTTCCCCCCAAATGCTTATTTTCTATGCAGAAAAATCATTTGAAATGTTAATTATCTACTTAGATAGAACATGAATCAACTTTATGCTGAAGGTCTGTCTATTCTGTCATACATACGCATTGAGTGTAGACGGCTGGGATGCCCTTCCATCGCCTGCACGGAGAGGCGCTGCCTGCAGAAAGCTGATTGGAAACACAAACTGGATTGTTTCTGACTGGCTCTCCAAGGTGACTTTGTAGTGTAACAGATGTGTTTAGGTTGGTCACTTCCTTAGGCTTTGCTTCCAGTTTCTGTCTTTGGTAGGAATTTGCTCTGGGTCCAAATTTGGATGGTTAACATGTTGAAAATTTAATAGAAAAATTTCAGCCATATTGTTGGTAACTGGTTAACTCACAAAGTGGCAGCAAAGGCAGCTTTTATCTCTTTACGGACTAACCTACACCAGGAGCTTTCACAGTTATCCGCACTCTGTATGTCACACATACGCTGCACATCTAGCACAGACATAAGGACGCGTGTGGAGGACAGCTCGATGAAGCTGGAAAGACACCCCCAGTGTAAAGGGAGAGTGCTGTATGGTGTCAATCAATAAATAGTGCGCTCAAGAAAAAAGCCTGCTTCCAGTTACAAATCAGCTTTTCAGTTGACTACTTGATGGAGATTATCTAAACGTATAAAAAAGAATGCTTGCTGACTAATCTTTCCAATATATGTATACTATTTATTAAAAATTTTGAACATAAATATATTATTTATATATCTCTCTATATAAACATTTACATATTGTGAGAGTGTGTGTGCATATATGCCTATGCATATGTGTTTATATGTGTGCACAGGTGTGCATGTGTGTACATGCACGCACGTGTACATGTGTGAACATGTGTGTGTGCATATACATGTATGTGCACACGTGTGTGCATATGTATATGTGTGCACATGAGTATAGGCATGTATGTGCACGTGTGTGCATGTATGTACATGTGTGCATGTATGTATGTGTATGTGTATATGTGTGCACGGCGGTGTATGTATGCAGAGAGAAATTAATATCAAATTAGACTTAGGATTATCCTCAAAAATTTCATTTTTATCCTATTCTCAGAATCTCTCAGAAATGAGATTTCTCTCCATTTTCTTTTTTTTTTTTTTTAAAGATTTTATTTATTTATTAGAGAGAGAAAGACTGAGAATGGGAGGGAAGAAGGTCAGAGGGTGAAGCCAACTGCCCGCAGAACCGGGAGTCTGATATGGGACTCGATCCCGGGACGCCGGGATCATGACCCGAGCAAACGCAGTCACTCAACCAACTGAGCCACCCAGGTGCCCTCTCCATTTTCTTGATACGGTAAAGCCAATAAACATGATTCCAGTCAATACATAACATGAATTATAATTTTAAGATGACTTACCAAGTCGTCACTATTATTTTTTAAAGGGGGTGTACTCCTTTTCCCGTTTATTATTAGGGAAGAATCCTAACAAAGGATGATGGTATTCTATTGAACGACAGTGGGGATAACCATAAGGAGACCAAGCAGAAGGCTTCCTGTTCTCGCCTCTAACTCAGCACCTACCCCGAGGGCTGCTGCAGCACGCCTGGGTCCCCCTCCTCATGCATATTCATGCGTGTGTGAGTGGGTCTGTCCAGAGGATCTCTGGGCTGCCCTCCCTCTAATGGTGCTCATTCCTCCAACCCTCTCTCCAACCCGGAAGCGGGCGTCCCAGCGCCGCCGCAGGGCTGTAGTTCCCCCCAACCCATCCAACCTGTCACCTGGGACTGGCACAGCCAGGCTAGCCCTTGGTTAGGGTTCTGCAGCTCTGCTCCTAGTCTCCCTCAGTTTTGCTCAAAGCCCAGGCTGGTCGCTCCTGAGCAGCTTCGCCTCTGCAATCTCGGCAGCACGATGCCACATCCCTCCCCGGAGCCCCTGCGATGTCCTTGCTCCCGATCCTCTCTTCACCTCGCCATGCAGCTGGTACCCTTTATTCTGTCCTGCAGCTACTGCCTGTTTCCTTCATCCAGCAGACTCACAGACAGAAGACATCAGGCACCAAGCAGAGCTCCCGAGGGACGACTCTACTCTTCCAGCCTGTCTCTGGAGATTCTGGGTTTCTCTATTCCTCCGTCTGACGCTAGAAGCGACTGCGTGTCCGGGCAGGGTAGGCACCGTAGCCCTATAGATTTCCTGCCTTGGAGCAGCGCGCCTACATCCCCGATGTCGGCATCCACCCAGCCAGGGAGACGCTGTGGATACTGCTTTCTGACCACTTTGTGCATCATTTGACAGCAAATTACTGTGAAATCAGAATTCGATGAGAGCTTTCCATCCTGACTCTCCAACACCTTCCAGCTTTATGTAGTATTCTTTCATTGCTGAGCAGGTAATAAATAAATTGGAACAAATGCTTTAAATAAAGCAATGAGTCGGAAGTCCGGCTTCCCTTTTTGGTACTGCTAAGGGCGAGTGAGGTGAGATCGGTCACCTAGGGTCGTGCATCTCTTCAGGGGTGATGCCGGCAAGGTCAGTGTAAGCACACAATGAGATATTAAATTATAAAATACTCTGGAAAACAATAGCACTCTTCAAAGGAGCAACCTGCTCCCACTTCTAGCTTCATATTTAAGTCGAAAGGATCGAGTACAGAGTGGTCCACACTTTGTGACATTCAAAAAAAAAGCTATTGTATAAATTTAGACAGATGTATTTAGCAGATACCAGTTTATTGCCTCAAAGAGCTTAAAGTACAGGGGGACCTATGCAAGGAAAATGGCTTACACCAGAAGTTCAAAGACCCATGCAGACAAGGACACCTGTAGTGAAAGAAAGGAAGAGAAAATACAAAAACATCTAACGTGGTCTGCTGTGCTAGGAAGGAAATGTCTTTATCGCCTGCGACGGTGTAAGGCTGCACAAGGTCTAAGTCAAAAAGCTTTATAATTGTGTCTGTCCCTTAATAATTGATAACCTGAGGGCACCCCTTTTGTAAAGGGGAAAAAAGAGAATGTGTGCAGATCTACCTTATATAACCCTAAGAATAACAGACACAGAGAACACCGGCATGGTTTGCACAGAGAAAATAAAAGGAAGTTTGCAAGGTCGGCAACGTGTCTGATTTACTAATACTGGTCAGATCGAGGATACTCAATAAATATTTGTTGATGTGATATACTTTTTCTAAAGTCCAAGTCTCTTTAAGATAATATCAATTTTTGTTCTGGGAATGAAGCGAGCTGGGCTAATGCTATTCTAGAAACACAAGTGAACGTTCCTGCGGCAAGAAGCCTACGGCTCACGTGGCATTGGCCCTACCCCACTCACTCGTAAGTGCTTGCATGAACTGGCTTATTCAACGCTTGCAGCAGCTGTATGAGAAAAAGATACTCTTGTCCCCACGTGCCATGATGGAGGGACAGAGGCACAGACTACACAATTTGCCCAAAGTTACTTTTTCTGCAATTTGTAATGGAGCCAGATGCCTGAGTCAAGCAAAGGATGAGAAATGGCCACAGGGTGGAACTGGGGGGAACCTCGTTATGGATCCAATTTGCCGGAACCAAGACCGGACCCTTGTGCTGGAATCCAATCTCTAGGACCCGTGAGCCCACAGTGTTAAACAGCCACACTGCCTTACTCCTCTGCTACAGATAATTGTTTCATTTTTTTAAATTTTATTGATTTATTTGAGAGAGAGAGTGTGCGGGAGCTGGGGGGAGGTGAGGGAGAGGGAGAGAAAATCTCAAGCAGGATATGTGCTGAGCATGAAGCCCGATGTGGGGCTCGATCTCATGACCCTGAGAACAGGATCTGAGCAAAAATCAAGAGTTGGATGCTTAACCCGCTGAACCACCCAGGCACCCCTTGATTGTTTCGTTTTTAACCAGAACTTGCCTCTCTGACAGGAAACTTGGTTGGGAGATGAAAATACGATTAATAACTATTTTCTTCTCCTAAATAGAGGAAAAATCTGATCTTGCATGCAACACTTACATGGTTAAAAAATTAAATCTTAAACTTTGCCTTAGAGTGAGTGTCTTTATCTTTGCAATGCCAAGCATTTTGCAGATAATGACAAGATTTGACTTTTGAACAGTCTTGGCCAGGTAATTTAATAACAAGCATTCAAAATAACTTGTGGGATTTTAAGCTAATCTCTTCATCAAGAGATTGCTACTTTTTCAAGTCACAGCAGAAACATTCTTTTGCCTCAGTTCTGCCAATGATCACTCAGATCTTCGCACTAAGTTGTGTAGTAAGAGCTACATATGGGAACGTACAAGGACACAGACTAAACAGAGTTGTCTTAACTAGGGCAATAAAGGAAGAAGAGTACCCTTCTCTCACCCTGTGGGTCCTCAGTAACTACAGAAATGGGATATTGAGGAGTGCACACTCTAGGTGCTGTGGCTTTGCACATTTTATACGTTGAGCCACCAGGCTGCTGGTATTTATCAAAGATGCCTAATGAAGTCAGGAGCCCAGTGGCCCAGTTCCTCGGATGAGCTCCAGAGATTCCTGCACCGACGGAATTGGAATCAGGCTGGCTCAAAGTTATCAGAGCGTGATGATCACCTGACCTTGATATTAAGACTCTCTGTAGCTCAAACACCCAGAGGCAGGGCACCGAGGAGGGGAAAAGGAGGTCGAGTTTTATCGCCGTCCTAGGAGCACTGTGATTGAAATGACACCAAAATCTTTGTTTTTCCTAGCATTTTAGTTATGACTGAAGAGTCGATGGGCTTTGGAAATGCTCTCTGCTTTCCAGTGAGGTCTCCAAATGTCTTTGGGAAGTTTCTGCTGTCTCGAGTTACTGGAAAACTTGAGTGAATGCAAAGGAAAAATGGTAAGTACGTTAAAATCTCTGCACTGATGTTTGGGAAAGCACAGACCAAAGCATACTTACATTCACTCTTTCATGGTGCATTTTTCTACATTTAAACATTATAAAAATTGTCCTGAGGAATAACACAGTGAGTGAGTGAGAGATTGCCCTCAGTGGGTATGCAATCTGGTGAAAAAATTTCTGTTCTACTCGGGATGTTCAAAATGGGTTTTTCTTTTCTTTTTTTTTTTTTTAAGATTTTTTTATTTATTTATTTGACAGAGAGAGAAAGATCACAAGTAGGCAGAGAGGAAGGCAGAGAGAGAGAGGAGGAAGCAGGCACTATATGTAATTGAAACAAATTCCCTGTCATTTGACGTTCATTTCAAAGTTAAGGTATTACTTCCCTGAACGCATCCTGAAACATTGTCTTAGCGACCTATGTTAGAAATGATGGGGACTAGAAATGGTGCTTACCACTAAAGGATGCCATGTAAACACCAGCATGGGACCTCAGACACATTTTGTGCTGGGCAGGTAAGGCACCGTCCACAGGTCATCGACTTAGGCATTTCAGTCTAAGTCCAGATGACTGCGTCAGGCTTTGGACAGGAAGGAAATGTCCCAATGTTGGGACATTTCCTCCCAATGTTGGGAGGAAAGAAGTTATGGCTCCAAGTAGCCACACCAGATCCAACCATGGTACTATTTGGATATATGAACTGATGACGTTGTACATTTTGTTTTAATGATAAACATTAAAATTAATAGCTTGAAGAAAATAATAATAGAGTTTACACTTAGTAAATATCTGTTCCCTGTAGGGTTTATACAGACTTCTTTTTTATCCATATGTATTTATACACACATCAGTTTTTATCTGAGCTTAAAACTCCTCTTATATAAAATAGAGTTTATGGTTCTTACCTCTCAAGACTGTGTGAGGATTATGGAATTTTATTAAAAAGAAAAATTTGCAACTGCTTGGCCTATTGTGGGTGTATCTGACTCAGTAGTAAGTAGGGGAAGTGGTCCGGACATTGAGGGGTTCTTTCTGCCTGTGAGGAAAGTCTAGACCAGAATGGAGGCCGACAAGTTACTGCCAGTGATCCAACACCATTGCCTGGTTTTGTAGAAGACTGGTTTTCCCATTTTTAAATGGCTCGAAAAATAACAGAAGCTAAATAATATTTTGTGTCAAGTGAATGTATGAAATGTAAAGGTCAGAGTCCATACGTAAGGTTTAAGTGGAACACAGAAATGTGGCATGTTGACCTCCCGTGCCTCTCTCCTACTCCCATAGGCAGGGCAGCGTCCAAGACTGAGGATCCAGCCCTTCAGAGAAAGAGTCTGCTGAGCCCTTCTCCAAGGTTGAAGGAAAATATGTCCTGGAGGCAACCGTAGCCCCCCAGTGATGGTTCCCACCCAGAAACAGACTCTGTTTTGGTTTCTGTGCTCTGTTAGATATAGAGGTGGGGGAGAGAGGGCTTGAAGGACAGTCAGACATCTTCCCTCTCCTTCCCCCCAGACTCCAAAGCTCGGTCAGTCTCTTGGTTGGCCCTCAAAGTTAAGGAAGCAGGAGGGGAGAGAGTACCCCCCCCACCTGACAAATCTGTCTGCGACCAACTGACCACACCAGCTGGGGACCATGCTCTGGAAAGCCACCGCTGCCAAGCTATCCGCTTGCCTCCATGGCTTACGTAACCTCCCCTGAAGTTCCAGCTGGCCGTGCTTACGGCTCCGTGCCACGCGAAAAACCAAAACAGACAAAAATCCCCAAACCCCTTCTTGTTGGATAATGAGCTGTGTTCAAACTCCGTGGTCCTGGCATTCCCCCTATGACTACCATCGTTCCCACTGAAATCTTTTAAGTCTGGACTTTTTGATTTGCTAAGTTCAGCTCACACCATTGGTCATTGGTCATTGGTGTGACATTGGTCAGCCCTTCATGACTTTATTTGTGTGGGTGGACTTGCATCCAGGCTTTATGAGGGAGCAGAAGGAGGATGGAGGGGTTCAGCTGCTCCTCCCCCATGCCAGCCCTGTGGCAAGATAGGAACCACTTGACCCCTGAGGCTTACTTTGATCAAGCTCTAGGGTAAAGAATGCAGCCCTTTCTAATGCAGAGAGACAGTCCTTCCCCAAATAGTAGTTTTATGACAACCTTCTAGGCTCTATCTTAGGCATAACAAAAGAGTCCATGCTCCTTCCCCTTCTTGTTGTCAGCTCTGTTTTTATGATAAATATTAATAACTTGAAGAAAACAATTATAATGTATACTCTTAGTAAATTTCTGTTACATGTAAGTTTATATAGACTTCTTTTTTACCCACATGTGTTTATACACGTACCAGTTTTTATCTGAGCTTAAATCTCCTGTTATATAAAATAGAGTTGATGGTTCTTATCTCTCAAGATTCTATGAGGGTCCCCGTGGGGGTCATAGTCATAGAGGAACACTAGCAGAAGTGACAAGTGTTTATCGCCCACAGCCACTGTTCTGCAGTCAGTAAGTGAACCATCCAGGTCTCATCAAAATCATTTGAGTAAAACCATCATCCTCATTTTAGAGAAGGAAATCTGAGGTACAGGGAGTCTTAGAATTTACCCAAGATTTCTACAAGCGGTGGACTCAAATCCAACGAGGGGCCGTCTATTTTCAGAGCCTGACTTCTCCAGCCCTCACTGTTCTGATCTCACAGCCAAAAGGAATGTAATCATGGAAAATAGGACTTCATACACCTTTTTTTATGGATGTGCAGTGTGAAAGTGCTTTAATCATTAGAATATCATTTAGTATATATTTAATTTGTACCTGAAAGATTGTAAAAGCTAAATCAATGTCCATTGACACTACTTTATGGGTAGGAAGTATTTTTAAATTAAATTTAATAATTCTAAGTTTTAAATGTTCAAGCTTATGATTTCTTAAAATTGAGATTTTAGAAAATGAAAAAATTTGGAAAATTGTTTTTCTAAATTCAAATGTCATTACAAATAACAGGAAATATTCTGACTTTTAGAAAGTAGTAAATTTTTAAAAAGATTTTATTTATTTATTTGATATATAGAGAAAGAACAAGTGGGGAGGGGCAGTACAGGGAAAAGAAGCAGACTCCTCACTGAGCAGGGAGCCCAATGACCCTGATCCCAGGACCCTGAGATCATGACCTGAGCCAAAGATAGACACTTAACTGACACTCACACACCCCTGAATTTAGAAAACAAAATTTCATCAAATACACAAATGAAACAGTAGTTATATCCTAGACTTAAAAAAAAAAAATGGAGTCAACTTTGAAAATGTGGGGTTAAGCTGACTTAAACATAAAACAGTGTTGAAATTCGAGGTAGGAATTTAGAATAGACATTGAAGACGATGCCGATGAATGGAAAGATACACCATGCAACACAAAACAATCTACAAATTCAATGAAATCCCTATCAAAATACCAACAGCATTTTTCACAGAGGTAGAACAAATAATCCTACAGTTTGCATGGAACCACAAGACTCTGAATAGCCAAAGCAATCTTGAGAACAAAGAACAAAACTGGAGGCATCACAACCCCAGATTTCAACATATACTCCAAAACTATAATAATCAAAACAGTATGGTACTGGCACAAAAATAGACACAGATTGCTGAAACAGAATACAGAGCCCAGAAATAAACCCATGACTATATGGCTAAGTAATCTTCAACAAAGGAGGCAGGAACATATAATGGGGAAAAGATTGTCTCTTCAACAAATGGTGTTGGGAGGCCTGCATGGCTACATGCAAAAGAATGAAGCACCGGACTGGACCACTTTCTTACACCCTAGACAAAAATAAAATCAAAATAAATTAAAGACCTAGCTGTGAGACCTGAAAACATGAAATTCCCAGAAGAAAAGATAGGCAGTAATCTCTTTGACATCAGCCATAGAAACATCTGTCTAGATATGTCTCCTAAGGCAAGGGAAGCAAAAACAAAATTAAACATTGGTGCTACATCAAAAAAAGCTTTGCAAATGATATATCCAATAAGGGGTTACATTCAAGGGGTGCCTGGTGGCTCAGTTGGTAAAGTGTCTGCCTTCTACTCAGGTCATGATCCCAGGGTCCTGGGATGAGTCCTGCATTGGTCTCTTTCTCAGCAGGGAACCTGCTTCTCCCTCTCATTCTGACCCTCCCTCAGCTCATTCTCTATCTCAAATAAATAAATAATTTGTTAAAAAGGAGGCTATATCCAAAATATATAAGGAATTTAAACAATACCAAAAAACTCCAATTAAAAATTGGCAGAAGACAAGAGTAATCTTTTTTTAAAGAAGACAGAGAGGGCCAATAGGCACATGAAAATGTGTTTGACATCATTCATCATCAGGGAAATGCAAATGAGATACCCCCTCACACCAGTTAGAATGGCTAACATCAAGAAATAGCA
This sequence comes from Nasua narica, assembly GCA_028533885.1. Taxonomy (NCBI): domain Eukaryota; kingdom Metazoa; phylum Chordata; class Mammalia; order Carnivora; family Procyonidae; genus Nasua; species Nasua narica. Next base: position 176,573,394 of record CM052800.1, on the reverse strand, counting down.
AGTGTTGGTGAGGATGTGGAGAAAAAGGAACACTTGTGCTCTGTTGATGGGAATGCAAACTGTGGACAACAGTGTGGAGGTCCTCAAAAAATTAAAAATAGAATCACCATATAATACAGTAATTCCACTACAAGGTATTTACGCAAAGAAAATGAAAAGAATACTTTGAAAAGATATATGCACTTCTATGATCACTGAAGCATTATTTATAATTGACAAGGTATGGAACTAGGCCAAATGTCCATCAACTGAGGAGCAGATAAAGAAGATGTGGTACATACACATACAGTGGAGTATTATCCAGCCATAAAAAAGAAAGAGAATCTTCCCACTCGCAACAACATGGATGGACCTAGAGGGTATAATGCAAAGTAAAATAAATAATTCAGAGAAAAACAAATACCTTATGATTTCGCTCATATGTGGAATTTAAGAAACAAAATTGGGGCACCTGGGTGACTCAGTGGGTTAAAGCCTCTGCCTTCGGCTCAGGTCATGATCTCAGGGTCCTGGGATCGAGCCCCGCATCGGGCTCTCTGCTCAGCAGGGAGCCTGCTTCCCCCTCTCTCTCTGCCTGCCTCTCTGCCTGCTTGTGATCCCTCTCTCTGTCAAATAAATAATCAAAATCTTTTAAAAAAAGAAATAAAATGGATGAACAAAGAAATAAAAATGAAAAAAGTGACAACCAAAAAAACAAACACAAATATAGAGCATAAACTGGCGGTTACCAGAGGAGGGGGGATGGGTGACACGGGTGAAGGGAATTGAGTCCACTTATCCTACTAAGCACTGAGAAATGCATGGAATTGCTGAATCATTATATTGTAACAGACTAATCCAACGTTGTATGCCAATTACACATGAATTTTAAAAAGTAAAATAAATTAAAAAGTCATATTTATTTATTTATTTATTTATTTATTTATTTGAGAGCGAGAAAGAGAGAGAGTGAGCGAGAGAGCACAAGTGGTGGAGAGAGAGAAGCAGGCTCCATCCAGCAGGGAACCCAATACCAGGCCTGATCCCAGGACCCCGAGATCATAACTTGAGCCAAAGGCAGACACTTAACCAACTGAGCCACCCAGGTGCCCCAAAAAAGTAATATGTTTATATAAGGAAATAAAAGATAGTCAACACAGGTGTCTTCATAATGCTCAAACCATTAGCTGGGAATAAGAAAAGCAGTCTGCCTCTGCAAGGGTAAATGGCTGTTTTGGTAGATTTTGTATGTTTGAGATATATAAAGTATCTCTAACACGCTTACAGATATGTAAATATATATCATGTTTCTTGTTCTGCATGAAGGCAAAGTCGCCATTTCGGACATGGCAGCCTAGCTCTAGGCACTGTGAAAGCACTTGGGCTCAGGAATGCACCGACAGGGGGACACAGCCCCACCCCACCATCTTTCGGCCTCCCCCTTGGTAGGAGTTGCAGTTATTTTCAACATCATACTGAATTAAATCAGTCTTATTTAAAAAAAAATATATATCATCTTACCGCTACTGGTGCTATAATCTAAACACTGGAAAACAAGAGGAAAACTGTCTTAAAAAAGAAGCTCTAAAAAAGATCTCATTGCAATTGTTTCCTGCTGAAGAAATGGTATGGCTCAATGTCATTACATCTGTCATCAGACTTACTTATAAGATACTCTACGCCATTCTGCGCAAACATCAAAAGAAATTAAAGTGTTTGCCATTCCTTAGAATGCATCACTCTTTTCACTTCTTCTTCCCATTCATGCTCATCAGAGCCCTGCTTGAAAACTGAGTAATCCAGGTTCCAAGGGAATGTCAATAATTTTGTAGATAACTTTTTGAAACATAGGATAAAAGCTAAGACTGAAGAGTGCTTGCTGTGTGATGCTTTACATATCCCATTTAATTCCATCAACAGCCCTTATCAGGTAGATGCTATGGGTACCTACAGGTAACGAGCCTTAGCAACATTGCACAACCTTCCCTGTATGAACTGTTAAGTGACAGAATTAGGATTAAATCCAGGTCTCTTTGATTATAAAAATGTAGGCTTTTAGCCACAGAATTGGAAGAAATCTTCGAGATAACCTTGTCATTCCTCCTCAATTTTTCAGAAGAGAAAATTGAAACCGAAAAAGAGTTACATGGCTCAGTCAAGGTCATGCAGTCGTGGGGCTCGAAGAAAAAGGACCAGACTCAAGCTGACTAATAACATCCAGAGTCTCCCGCCAGTCCACACTGTCTCCTAGAGGGATCACCAAGCAGTGACTTGTGATACGGACCCAAACGTACAATGTCAACAACTTAATATGTTCCTTCCAACAGAAACAACAGCAGTAAAAATTATCACAATTTAGCAGATAGAATCTGCAGGGTACTATCAGGAAAAGAAGGCTGATGTTATTTTTACTGATTCTGAAATTAGTATCAAGCGATGACATTCGACAGCTTTGAGCTAGGTAAAGCAGAGAAGTTTCATTTGTTTTTACCTGTTTCTTGTGAGATGGGTCACTGGGTTATTTCCTTTTCCGCAGAATTTAGTCCTCTAACCTTTATTTTGGAAGATTTTATAATGGTTTTCTAAGTGAAGACTTCATCAGTTTCTATCTCTCGCATTTAAATATTCAGTAACTATAGTATGCAATGTGCCTTTAAAAGTAATTTCTTTACGGCAGCATTGTACATTTTGACTATCCATTATATATCTGCATACGACTTTGCTCAACTAAGCAATTTTCTTTAATGTCAACCTTGATGAACAAGTAAGCATTAAGGCAACATTTAAACACTAAAGTAATACATGGTTAAATGAATCTAAATAAACTAAGCCAGTGAAGACATCATAATTAGTTTCAGTGCCTGCTTTGAGTAAATTTTCTTTCCAAAATTCCATATGTGTTTTTTAATTGTTACTTTACCCGTATTCAGCTAAGAAACATCCTACAATTAACCATAGCAGATTTTCCAATAATAAAGTTTGCTAAATAAAACTCAGCAGAGTTTAATGGATTCAC
>CM052800.1:176547448-176569899 GCA_028533885.1 Nasua narica | reverse complement strand
ATATAAGCTGATACATACAGATACATATGACAGATACTTACTCACTGTGTAAATGACAGGTGTTATCTGTTCAAGTTATTAATTTTAATATTGATCATTAAAACAAATTTGGCAATTCTATTACCACATATATCTTTAGACACATTTATTTTACCTCATTCATTTTATCTAATTGGATTCCAAATCACTTATTAATTATGCTCTTAATGATGATGTCAGTAAGGAATGCTGTCTATTGGAAATAAAATATGAGCCTCATGCCTTATTTTAAATTTGTAGCCATCTCACTGAAAAGCAAATGCAAAAAATAAAAGTAAACTTTAATAAGATAGTTTGCTTAAATATATCCAAAACATTGTCATTTCAACATGTCATCAATATAAAAAGTTATTGAGACATTTCACATTCTTCTTTTCATAATAGATATTTAAATGCTGTATGTATCATACACTTACAGCATATCTTATTTGGATTCTCAGTTTTCAACAGTTAAAGTGATAGGTAGTCGTAACAAAAGGAGAAATTGTGTTTAATGACAAATATTTTGCAATGCTTTTCTTTTTTAATTTAAATTCATCTTAATGAAAATAAAGTACAATTTACAATTTAGTTACTTAGTTAAACGAGATTCAACGTGCTCAATTGCCATATGTCACTAGTGGCTACCATATTGAGCAGAAGCATTCTGGAAGAGTATCCTTTCTCTTCACCTACAGGTAGGTGTTTATGCAACTTTTTGGGGTGTTCACCACATAAAAGGCAAGTGAGTATTAGAAAACTACAGTAAAGGAGAAAGAAGAAATCAGTCCTTAAAATAGCTGTCTATAAAGGTAAAACACTTAAGTTCATATATAAACCCAAGATATTACTCATTTTATATTTTGTTTTCTATCTAAAGCTAAAGTAGATGAGGAGGGAAAATTTTCTAGAGGACCTGTGTTTTGCCAAATCTATGATTTTTACAAAAGATTTTCTTTGAATGAGAGAAAATTGATTTTTCCTTGCAGTTTGAAAAACTCGTGTTTGTAAATCACTTTATATCTCTGCTTAATACCTGGCTTGTTTCTGTAGAAAACAATCTTTTATATAAATCAGAGGTATCTAAATGTCTTAGTAAAGGTTGCCAGGTAACTGACAATTTAAAAGAAACCATTTTAAATTACCTTAAAGCATCTCAGGTCAAAGAATTAATGATAAGGAGATGCTGGAATGACCAAAGAAAATGTGGTGATTTACAGACTATGTTAAGAGAAGTGAGCATGGGCGGCCTGGGTGGCTCAGTTGGTTAAGTGTCTGACTCTTGATTTTGACTCAGGTCATGATCTCAGGGCCCTGGGATCCAGCCCCACTCAGCAGGGAGTCTGCTGGACACTCTCTTCTTCTGCTCCTCCCTCTACGACCTGTGCGCGCTCTCTTCTCGCTCTCTCTTCCTCAAATAATGAATAAATCTTTTTAAAAAAGAAGAAAAGTCAGCATATAAATTTTCTAAGACTTACTTAGATACTTCTGACTTAAATAAAAGCCCATTTTCTACAGAAATTAACAGCAAATATCTCACTATGTAAAGAGATGTGAATGGAAGATAAAGACTGTATGAAGGCAGAGAGATCATCACCTGTTCAGAAGATGGAGATTGGTTCAATATAAAGATAGTAGCTATATGACCAGATGAAAATGATGAATAATCTTGATACTAAGGACTAATCAAAATACAGTATTTTGAAACATTATTTCTGTAACTTCTTGTAATATAATGCCTTTTAAGTAGTTATATGGTTATATGGTTAAGTAGTTATATGACTATATGATTATATGACTATGGTTATATGACTACTATACATAAGTAGTTATATAACTACCTTAAATAGTTTTATGATGCAAAAAAGGCTCTAATGTAAGACTTGCTTAAAATAAGGTATAGACGGAGAGCACATGGGCAAGAAGAGGAGCTTCACGGAGATGCCAAGGTCAACAACCGTGTGCAGGATGGACATCCTCTCTAGGGTGTCACTCCATAATTAAAAAATATATGCACTGTATCCTATTTCCAAACAAAATATTAAACAAAACTCATCTGATGTCACTTCATCCTCAAGCTCAGTTCCACTTCTCTTCTTCCTTTAGGAGGAGACCCTAACCCCCCTTCCACAGTCTCCCATGTTCATCTCACTCAGTCTCTCTGTCATCTCAACATCCCAAGGTTGTGCTCAACGTGACTGCTGACTTCAGCTCTGCCCATAATGGTCAGTTTCAGCCCCCAGGCATTTGTCTGCAATCTCTGACATAACATCGTCTCTATAGTCAGGTCACTTTCCTCCAAACCGTGGGCCAATTAGTCCTACCCTCTCTGTTGGTTCCTTTATTTCTTTCCAAACTCTTCTTGCTGGAGAGCTCTGGGCTCAGTGCTTGAAGATCTTCTCTTTCCTACTAAACTCACTTGGTGACCTTGTCCAGTTTGGTGGTGAAAACACCACCTAACCAGATACAGAATCCTAGTACCATCTGGCCAAGACCTCCTCTGAGAAAGTCCAGCTGCATACCAACCTGTGCTGGGATATCCAGTGGGCACCTAAGATTTCTTACATTCAAAACGCAATGCCTCACCTCCTCTTCTCCCTCCCTTCTCTCATCTAGATAAATGGCATCACATCTTTCCAGTTACCTAGCTCCAAAACCTGGGGCCATTAATGATATTCTCCATTTCCTTACCTCTTACCTTCAATCTTTCAGCAAACCCCACTGGCTTTCTTCAAAGTATATCCTAATAGGACCACCTCTATCTCTGCCATGTCTCTGTTTTCTTCTCTTATAGATAAAGAAGTAGCCTCCAAACAAATCTTGCTTTTGACCAAGCTCTGCCATACTCTACACAGTTATAGAGAAATCACGTTAACTGTGAAACAGATTCCATGCTTCCTTTGCCTGTAACCCTCTGATGCCCCCTCACCTCGACTTCAGTAAAAGCTAATGTCCCTCCAATGTCCGAAACGGCCATATGAAATATGGTCTCCTGTTCCACTTCTGACTTTCCATCTTGCTTTCCCGCTCTGCCCCAGTCACATGGGCTTCCCTAGAGGATTCCTGGGAATCCCCAGGCATGCCACTGCCTGAGGGCACCCCTGGCCTCAGGCTCTTCTTCAGCGTGTGGTCGGTTCCCTCACCCCACTCATAATTTTGCTCAGATGCCACCTTCTCACCAAGGGTTCACATGGCACGTCTATATGTTTGAACACATCTTCCTTCCACCTTCTAGCTTCCTTCCTTGAATCATTTCCACAGCATGGATCACCATTTAGAATACTAGACAGTTTCCTCGAGTTTTTCTTTTTCTTTTTTAAAATTTTTTAGAAATGTTCAGCTATTTTAGAGAAAGAGAGAGAGGTGGGGAAGGGCAGAGGGAGAGGAGAGAGAGTCCCAAACAGACTTGGCACTGAGCCTTAGAGCCCGAAGCAGAGCTCGATCTCATGACCCTGAGATCAAGATGTGACCCAAAACCAAGAGTGGACATTGAACTAAGTACCACTGTCATCTTTAGAATGTAATCAGTAAGAAAGGTTTGCTAAGAAGTGCTAAGAAGTGTGTGTGTGTGTGTGTGTGTGTGTGTTCTCCATTATTGCATCCTCTGTAAATAGAAGAGCATTAGTGCCTAAAAGCATGTGGAATGAATGAAAGAATCAATAATGATTCAGGTATTCAAATGCAAAGCACTGTGGAAGAATCAAAGATTAAAAACAGATATCAATAATATATTTTGTCTCTCAAGGAGCTTCTCTTCCCAAAGTTGCCAAAACCTCCTTGTTCGTCGAAGCAAAGGGGCTTTCAGTCTTTATTATCTGTGCATTACAGGTTAGGTCTGTTTCTCGTTTTTTGTTTTTTTTCTTGAAAAAGTACCATGCTTTAACTTCAGTCTATGCAATTTCCATTTCAATTATAGAAAAAGAAACACATTCTACCTTAAAATGTATGAAGTTCAGCAAACTTAGACAATTTATGACAAACAGAACTCAAGTGCCAACTGAGAAGATAATATTTCTCTATACATTAAATACAACATGTTAGAATATGCTTCTTCTTGCCGAGCTCTCTAGACTCCCCCACACCCTTATCATGGGAATGAGAAATGCTATTAAGTAGATGGGAGCTCCATAATCTCAGTGTAGGAAAATAGGGAACACAGAGAACTCATAGCTTTCTCAATGATCCATTTCCAAATTGCATTTCCACAAACACAACTTCTTGGTGGAAAACATTTAACATTTCCACTTAAGAGAACTAAATAGGGAGAAAGGGGACTCATTGTCCAGGCAAAGATAAATTATATACATAATAGATAGATAGATAGATAGATAGATAGATAGATAGATTGATCAAATTAATAGTTTTTAGGTAGAGGTATCCAGGAAATGTAGAGTTTCAGGTGACTAAGTTTTGGAATGACATTGAGATTTGTCATTACCTTTTCTCATTTATAACACCAGCTTGAATTCCTCTAGCATTTTTACTTTTTCCCTAAAAAGCATTCATATTACTTTTCTCATCCATATATTTCAATGTCTTTCTGAGCTACCTTAGGCAGTGTCAGCATTCCAACGCTATCGATGAGGACCTCAGACTTCCAAGTCTACACTAGGAGCAAGGCACAACAATGGGTCCCATGTTGGACGCACCGACCTTTCTACTCTCACCTGCTATGACTCCTCACCACTTTGCTTACTAAGCACGTGTACCACTGGCTTTCTGCATCAAGAGCCAAGTTTTTCCTGTTCCCTTATGCTTACGCCATTAGCTCCAGCTGGACCACATGTCCATTGTTTTCAGACACCTGTCAAATCAACTGTCTTCGGGCCAGCTCACCTAAGCTGTGGTCCAGGAAGTTTTTCTAACTCGCTCCCTTATGGAGAAGTTACTTAACAGGAACTCTAGGCCAGGCTCTTTTCTGCAAGTAGCAGTTAAGGTAGCAAGATAGACAAACGTCTTGCCTTCCTTGAACTGATGTTCTTGACAGAGTCTGAGAGTATATAATACAAGAATTTTGCCATATTAATCGTTTTCCACTTTGTGTTATAATCATTTGACTTATGACTTATCCTCACTTCTGAATTAGGAAATCTGTAAGAATAGATCTATGTCTGATCAATTTTTTTTTTCCTTGAAGTTACCTTAGTGGCCACATACCAAATGTTTGATAAATGTTGGAGATAGAGAAATACATTGCCAATAATTACATAATTACTTAAAGAAAATTCCCACTTGATTTCACTAAACCAAGCCCCCAAAGTTACCTATTTTCTCCTATGCAGATAAATTATAGCCAACTTTATTTATTTGCACTGATATTTATGTGCTGGGCTTCTGAAATTTCCGTCTCTTTCTTGTATCCTTTTTTTTTTTTTTTTTTTTGGTTCACAATCCAATCTGCTTGAGTAACTTCATTCATAAGACAAATCAACCAAATCTCAGTTTAATAAAAAATGCCCATTATGTGTGATTCTCTCATTACTTACATCAAATACTTGAATGCAATTGTGTGCATGGTTTTACATAAATTAGGTTTCAAGCAGTACACAGGATTTTGTGTTCTTTTCTGTATAATGTAATAATCAGCACCCTTCGTTTGAATATCGTAGTTTAATACCGCCAAAAAAGTAGATAATATTTCCAAATAAAAGGAAAAGCAACGTGTATTTTGTTTAAAATATCTCCATTCAGGAGTAGGTTTAACAAGGACAGTTTATTATGCGAATCATTTTAGTGAGTAACTACCTAAGGTTTGAAAAGATGAGCATAAAAAATGTGCATCTGTCTATTAATGAGAAAAATACTGCTCTACCTAAAATATACCTCTGGGCCAAGCTAGTAGGGTCTATATCAGCATTGTCCAAACAGCATCGGGAATATTCTATATCCTCACTGTGCAACAGTAACAGTGGACATGTGGCTTTTGAGCTTTTGAAAAATGGCTAATGTGATGAAGAAAATAAATTTTAAATAAAATTACATTTAAATTTGAATTTAAATCTAGTCAGCATGCCTATTGAATGCCATATTGGATGTCACAATTGAGCTAACTCAGACACCAAGTTACAGCATGTACCTCATTCCTTTGGCAAAAAGAGCCATAAGGGTCAGCAGTAACCCCTAGTTTATTTGTGGAAAATGAAGATCTATAATATCAGAACCCATCATGGTAAGGAGCTTGTAAAATGACTTCATGGATCCCTGTATCCCTTTTCATGTCCTTCTACAACACCAGAACCCCCTTGGTAAGGAGCATCCAAGATGGTTCCATGGATTCTCACACCCTGGTATTTCCCTAATCCCCTCCCCTTAAGTGAGGGCTGAACCCAAGGCCTCACTTCTACCAGTTAGAGTATAGCCCAAATGACTGGAATCACTTTCAAGACTAGGTTAGAAATGGACCATGGTTTCCATTTCTCTCTTGGATGATTTGCCCTGGGAGAAGCCAACTTCCATGATATGATGACATCCCTTGGAGATGCCCAGGTAGGAAGAGACCCAGGGCTGCCAACAGCCACTCGTGTGAGTTTGGAAGAAGATCCCTACTATTCCAAAGTTTTGATTGTAGTTCTAGCGACATGTTAACTGCAAAGTCCTAAGGGACTATGAGCTGGAGGTATTGTTAGCCAAAAAACCATCCAATGATATTTGTTAAAACATGCTAAGGAACACTTCATTCAGAGAAGGAGAGTGAGGAGGGTGTTCAGGATAGGCACAGAGACCAATGCAGTGTGGTTTTACAGTGTGGTTGGGAGATTGGGCTCAACTCCAAATACAGCATGGGAAATAAGAACTTATGGCCAAGAGTAGGGTAGGGGACCAGTATATAGACAATTCCTAATCGGGGGTAAGGGAGGGAGGTTCTATCTTTTTATCTTAAATGACCAAACAGAATTCTTTAAAAAAAGAAAAAAAAAGATTTTCTTTTATTTGTTTGACAGAGAGAATGAGAGAGTGTGCTCATGCTCACAAAAAAGGCAAGTGGCAGTGAGAGGGAGAGGGAGAAAGCAGCTCCCTGCTGAGCAGAGATCTGGACAGAGACCTCAATCCCAGGACCCTGGGACCATGACCTGAGCTGAAGGCAGATGCTTAACCAACTGAGCCACCCAGGCGCCCCCCCCAAACAGGATGCTTGCTAAAGACAGGTCAGGGTTTCAGACATCACCTAGGGGCTGGTGGGGGATGAAGAACTCCATGGGATGTCATGGGTGATCAGACATGGAGGGTGGGGGTCCTGATAAAAATAACTTGCTGAACCTGGATTTTATAAGAAAATGTACAGATGGGCCTGAGAGAAGGTTCAGGACCTGACTCAAGTTTAGTCAAGCAAATAATCTCTGCCAGAACCCAGCTAAGCCATGCCTAGATTCCTGACACATGGAAACAATGAGATGGTACATGTGCATTGTTTTTAGCAGTTGCTTGGTTTTGGGGTAATTGTTACACAGCCAAAAATAGCTTCCATTATAATTTCTGGGGACAATTGTGAAAATCCCAATGAGAGAAGTAGTAACTATCCAGTGAAACAAATAGACAGTTGTCAGATTTAGCAAATAAAAATACGGGAGTGCCAGTTAAGCTTGAATTTCACATAAACGGCCCATAACTTCTTAGTGTAAGTATGCCCCATGCAATATTTGGGACACACTTAAAAAATTGCTCTTTGTCTGAAATCTAAAAGTAAGTGGGAATTCTGTACTATAATTAACAAGCCTCAACCAATAGTCAGTGCTTGGAGCAGGGTCTCTGTGCTTGAGGGCTGGCTTAAAAGAGGGAGGGGCAGATGCATAAGAAAACAGATTTAATTTAATAGAGATGACAGGGGATGTTTCTGGGGCACAGAAGGAGAAATACAAAGTTGAATTCGAGGTCACAGGTTAAGGTAAGAAATGTCATCCTCGTGGAATTTACAAGACATGAGGAAGGCAAAATTATCCCAATTTTTCACAATATGAGACTGCCAAAACCTTACTAAATACATAGCTTTCTAGAGATTTAGAAAAGCTGAATGTCATTTCTTAGACCCAAAACAATGTTAAATGTACTATGCGAGTTTCGGACTTTCTGAAAAAAATTCTACTATAATTTTTTTTCATCATAAAACACAGACATATATACACATGCACCCCCACATACAACACCTCAACTGGCCTTAAATTTAAAAAAAATGAAATTCATTCACTCACATAACTCAGAAGTCAGTGGTAAGACAGGCTTCAGACATAATCTGATCAAAGGGTCCTTTGGGGGTCCTTTTCTTCTTTGTAGGAACTCTATTCTCTCCTTCCCCTTGGTCACCAGCATAGAAATCGCAGGTGATATTTTACGGGTGAGAAGCACGGTCGTTCATGAGTCCACTCAAGAGACCAGTCAATGTGGCCAAGGACATACCGCAAGCCCATTGGTTTAGGCCTCGCCACTCCCCTGCTTCTGAACTAATCAGTGTTGAGGGGGCAGCCCGGGGGGCGCAGCAAACCACCCGCATGGGTGGAGGTCAATCCACCGAAGGCGGAGACACGGGAAGGGTCAACCTCCATGGCCATGCCTACAATGTCTTGAAAGCAAAGTGTTAGATAACAGGAGGGAAACCATTCCTAACCAAGAATCAAGAATTGAGGCTACATACTTCATTACTGTCATATGGACCCAGCCATGGTAAAAAGGTATCGTTCTTGTTTTCTCCACTGAAATGAAGTCCCAGAGAGAGCAAGTCTCCTGCCCAAGGTCTCACACCTTTAAATTAGGAGAAAAGAAATTTCACTCTACAATGTCCACTTTTCCTACTCTGTATGTAATAGATTAGAATGTCTTTAAATCTTTGAGGAACTAGGACACATATAATAAATACTTCCCCTCTCCTGAGAAAAGAGGTACTGATAATACCACATGGAGCCTGGCTGGGTGCTAATGATACTTGAAGCCTTCTTTTATAATAATCGACACTAGAAATGATAGAAGTCTGGCTGGTACTAACATGCTCAAAGAAAAGCTACAGAGAGTTAGCAGACTGAGGGACAGAGGAGGAGGGGTAGACCAGAGGAGAGGGGATGGGGAGGAGGAGAGAGGAGGGAGAGAGAGAGGGGTGAGGGGCAGAGGAGGAGGAGAGAGGAGGGAAGGAGAGAAGGGTGAAAGTAGGCAAACTGAGGAGACAGAGAGGGAAAGAGGTTTTCAGAATGGTTTGGGTGCCAGACACTCTCAAAAAATATTCAGATAAAATATTGGCGATAATGAACACTAGACCTCTTAGGCACAGATCTGATGTCAATTCCTTAATTTGATATTCAAGTCCTTTAAATTATTATTGATGGCTCTTTGGGATACTTACTAAATTGCAATCTCTTATCTCTCCCTTCTCCACTCTAAGTATATTAGATTCCTTTTTAAGTGAACCCTGGGTGCCTTTCACTGACTTTTACTTTGCACTTTCATAGATAAATTCTGCCAAGAATAATGTTATCTGAGGAATAGTGTAAGACCTTGACCATCAAGAAAGATCATTGTTGAAAAGTGATTTTTAATTACTTCTCACTGCGGAAAATTTAGCTCAAGTCACAAAGGTGATATCACAACGTCAGGCACTTAAATAAAACCATTTACATTTAATTGCCTCCACCTCAGGGTCACATCCTTAGAAGAGTGAATCTTGCATTGTTTGGGTTAGAGTTATCTTTTGGAATTTTTTCTGATTACTTTGTAACAGTGCTGGGCTCGAGTCCGATCTGGCTTTTTTCTTATTAGATATATATTTTAATGTTCAGTGGAATATGTTCAAGTAACTAATTCCTGTCTTAAAGTAACAAAAGACATACAAAAATCCCCAAATATAAGTTGGCTCTAAAACATGACAAGGAGAAGGCAGATAGAAACCAAATGAATGAATGGGAGCACCATAAAAACAGCTCCCTCATTTGCTTCGAAGGTGTATTAGGAGGGTAAATATTATTAAACATTTCAGTGATTGTCACAGCATTGTGTATGGGAGCGAAACTTTGAAATCAGACAAATCTCGTAAGAAAGTAATTCACCTAAACTTGGACCTTTACTCATGGGAGAATTTTAATGTCAAAGATTATTACATGGAAAAAGAAATGCTAAATAGCATTAAGTTAAAGAGGGGGGCGTAAAATCATCCTCCCCCAAACAATGCTAAACATAAACCGAAGTAAACAAAATGACATCTTTCTTTATTGAAAGAAACATTAACTATTTAGTTGACTGGTTGACTATTTAGCAAATGCCATTTTTTAATAGTCATTGGTACAAATAAAATTATCGGTTTTCCTCTGCGTCAACTGATTTTAACATGATTTCACAAATGAAATGATCAGTTTTCCTCTGCCTCAATTGATTTTAACATGATTTCACAGACATAACTACAAAGTCAGTACAACCGTCTTACTAGGTGATTCTGGGGTGTGTGTGTGTGTGTGTGTGTGTGTGTGCAGATATAAATATACACATAAATGTTACACTTTGATATTTTAACTTACTTGAGTCATTTTTCAACTCAAAAGCTCAAATACTCCAAAAAAAATAATTATGGCAAAACTAAAAAAAAAAAAAAACCACAAAAAACATAGAACCAAATAGACATATGAATTACCTGATATTAATTAAGTCCTGCACTTCAATCAGTCTATTTTCAAATTGATTAATGCCTTAGGGGAGAGAAAGCAAGAGGGACCTATTGGATTCCTGTTTTTATTGCCTGAAAGAGATGCTTAAGGTAGTATGCTTGAACTAGTTTTTAGTGAATTTATCCAACGCACCTAACACAAGCCCTGCCCAAAGTGCATAATCTTTATATAATTTTTGGAGGAATCAGTAAATGCTGAGTATGCATGTATTAAGGACTCATAGAATATGCGCCCCAAAGGATTGCCTCAATTATCGACTGAGACAACATACATTATTAGCAAACGCCTGTCAGATAATATATGCTCAATGAATTCTTGTCCCTTTTATACTCAATGATGTGTGATCATAGAGAAGAAAGGCGTGTTCCGCTCCAAGATTTTATGAATGAGAGTGAGTCTCCTGTATATTCACTCTCGAGGACTAAACACTAAGTCGATGGTCGAAACATTCAGATTACGAACGCTCTATTATTTTGAGGCTATTAATTAGAAAGACTCTAAACGATTATATAAATAACAGAAGATCAAGATTTTTTTTTTGCACTAATGACACGACTCCTAGATAGATGAAATGAGGGAAGCAGAGACAAGTTAAAATATGCAAATTGGGCAGGATCCTAATTATTGAAATAGAAATTAATATCATTGAAGTCAGAATCCCAGCCTGTATGTTTGAACAGGGAAATGCATTTGATGAAATCTAATAGAATCTCAATTAGCCAATTAAGATATTGGCTGATGAGGAAACGGAGCCAGCGAAGCAAGAATGGAGGTCTTGGGAATAAAGAGGGATTCTTGCGGATGAACAGATATGCAGTGACTGTGTGGTCACCACTGACGGATGTCACACCCACAATACAGTCAGACTCTGTATTGGGGAGACTATCTTAAAAAATATGGACTTAATTCTATTTCATTTTAACAGTTTTTATCACTATGTAAATGCAAGGAGGCCCTGAGATGTACTTAAGGGGTTAAAAACTGGCTTCTGACATGTGGAAAATGAACAACAATTCTGAAAATTATTTTCCATGAGTCAAAATTGGATTCTGTAAGAAAAATAGTAGCAGAAAAAATATTGCTCTAGTAAAATCAGGAACACTTCAAGATATTTAACAGGATTTATCTAGGACCAATGATTACCACTCATGCAATCTAAACAGTAATTTGCTCTTTTTTCCATCAGGAATTTAGTGGAAAGCAGCTCCACAAAACCTCACGTAAGAGACCCACTTAGGTGACATATTGTGGATGATGACTGACCAGTAACTCTCAGCCCTAAAAAACATGATTTTCAGCTGGAGGGGGGAACAGTTCGCTATTTCTCTTCTGGAATCAGATCTCTGCTGCTCAGGATTTCCCAATATATCTGTCACAATATGCTATAGCCCACAGCCCCTTAAGTTTCAATTTGCAAGTGAAGTAAATTCCATGTAAGTTCTTTACATCGTTGCCAATTCTGTTAAGTTGATAAGCACAGTGTTACATTTCCTAACAGCCATTATGACAACAAAATAACAATTCAGTGTTGAGGAGAGGAATCTGAAGCGACTGACTTATGGAAAATGGCATTTTAAAAATATCTTTTAGAAAAAAATTATTAAAGCGATTTAAGTAACCTATTGTTGAAACCCTACTTTTGGGAGAGGCGTGTGGACGACAGGCCCACAAACTGGAGACAGCCATCGCGATAGTCTTGGAGAAACCCTATGAAACACTAGTGAGCATATGGATCGAGGGGAATCCCAGAGCCCACATAATGCTGTCCCCATTGGAGGAGTGTCATCAGTGTTTGTTCCTGAGAATGATGCCAAATTCGGCAATTACTGATACTGTCATCTTTGTGCCCTTGGCCCTAAAAACTATGTTTTGGAAATGTTAATGAGAACTTCTAAAAATAGAGTAAAGATATAAAAAAGAATATAGCCATGAAAGAGACAGTGTAGTAACTTGTAGAAATGCTATAGTATATTAGCTCTATGTCAGGGCAACATGAGTCTAATCATGAGTCGAGATAATACATTCATTTTCTATCAAGGCCAATGCACTCATTTTAAGTGTACTCATGTGATATTGAGGAATCAGTGTCTATCTCCCAACTACTACATTGAGCCCCGTAGTCAGTGATAAACATTTGCCTACTGGTCATAACAACCAGACTTTCCATCTCCAATCACGCTGGAGGAAATCATTTGGATCAGGTCTATTATCATCTTTATAGAGACAGTGCAGCAACATCAGGAAAGCTGAGACTCAGAGACAGATCCGTTGGCTTTGAACCCCAGCCTTGCACGTGCAACATCTTGTGATTTGGGGAAAATTTTTTAACTGCTCTGTGCTTCATTATCCTCACCTTAAAATGAGATAGTAATAGTTTTATCATAGGTTCATTATGAAGGTTAAGTGCTACAAAACTCTTAAAATACTTAGAATGGTGTAAATAGCAAACATTATCAAATTTGGACGTTTGATAAACAATCATTTTACAAACAGCATGTGCTATAGGATTTCAAGAACACGTGACCTGTGTAGCGAACCAGAAAGGAGTCATTTTGCCAACTCAAGTTGAAGAGAAATACATTTACTAATTCTCTACTTACAAATTGATCGATGGTATTCCATCTTCCAAAGCAAGGTGCTGATTTAGGAAACCGCAAAACTTTTAATTTAATAGCCAATTAATAAAGGGCTAATTAATAATCAGTAACATAAATAGTAACATAAGTGCCCGATGAATAATGAATTTGAGAGAGCATCTGTTTCTAAAATAGACTCGTGCCTTTGGTCTAATTATCATTTTAAGATAAAGTGCAACCCACAAGGAGAAACCTCTAAGATCAGTAGAAGGTGCAGCGTTAGGAGTCAGAAGGCCAGAGGGCCATGAATAACCATGCCTTTAATTAACAGAGTAACTCTTGCTTCCTAACTTGAATTCTAAGATCATGGTTTTACTATTCGAAAAACACTAAATAACCAAATTGGATTAGCCACTCTGTGGCTCTTCCAGCTTCGGGTCTAGCCTGGAATACACGAATTATCCTTAATGATTACAGGTAGATTTTATTATCATTTTATAAATAAATATTCATTGGCGTACCCTGTCCGGGGGGTCGTGGGGGGTCAGGCGAGGCACAGACTTGGTGGCGAAGGGTGCACCCTGCGAGAAGGGGGGCGGCGCCTGGCTCCCAGCACCCTGTGGCCCAGAGGGGCTACCAAGGCATGGGAGACACAGTCATGGTGCCCTGAGCACGGGGAGTCACAGGAAACTAGGAGCTCAGGGGCACTGCATTGCCTTTGTCATGCTCACAGGAGCAAAAAGAAAACTGCAGGAGTCAAGGGGAGTGGGGCATGTTCAGAATTAAGGATACACAGTCCTCCTCTCCAGTGCCCTGAGCCCGGTCCTTGGGGGAGTCCACACTCACTGCAGCATAGGACGCAGTGAGTGGGGCGAGCCCAGCCCGGCCCAGAGCCCTGGGAGACCCAGAGCCCGTTAGCCATGACAACATCCCCATTTGTGAAATGAAGATGCTCATCAGTAAAACTGTGAAAATTGGAAGCAACCGTACACCGTGAAAAGTGCATGAAACTTAAAGAGGGAAGAGGAAGAGTCTCGCAGTTGCTGATCCCAACTATGGCCCTCTTTACACCTCCCAGGGCTGAGAGGCTACCCTAATTCCTCACCACCTTGGTTCTATGCACTGAAATCAGTAAACTCAATTTGCATAAAGAGTAAGTATTTTTCCTCCATAGGACTCAACACAACTGTTTTGATACCAATGCCACTATTTGCTCAAGGCTGGAAAAGGTTCTCAAATTCTGAAGAATTCTGCGATGCTACCTGATTTGAAACATACTGATACTAACTAGCAGCAGGAAGAATAAGTCGCTCTGTAACATTCTGGGACTTTCTCAGAGGCTGTCCAGAGAAACATGAATCCCATACTTTGATCTAATGTGTGTTTATGTTAGAGATTTAAAAAAAGACTTTTAAGGAATATTTATGTTCCTCCATTCACAGAAATCAAGGGAAATCCTAGGATGTGATGCCTTTCCAATGACAAATGTGAGCACTAAATAGCTTCCAGGAAGTAGGTTTTAGTCAGTGTAAATCAGGAAGCCACAATTTAATACTCACAGACAATTATAATTCACTATCACTAAATGATAAAATAAGAAGGCATGATTTTTTTTTTCCTGAAATAACAGGTTCTGAAGATCTGCCTGACACGACTCCACAGGTGGTTTCACATTTTTATTCCTGATTTTCCACATTCATGCTCCCCGTGCTTGGTCGCCCTGGGACAGCATTACTGGGTTTTTGCTAATTAGAAGCCAACTGGTTCATATTTCCAGGGGTCTGTCTCACCGCCCACGGCTTTCATTCCCAGGCATTTTCTCTCTCCTAAAGCCAGAGGATGAAAACTAAGTAAATAAATAAATATCTCAAACAGGGCAAACTTCTCTCCAGTTGCAGAGGTGATTTAAAGCACATTGAATTGTGATTTCTGGCACTGTGCACAACATTTAATTAAAAATGTTTAGGTGTTAGGGGCGCCTGGGTGGCTCAGTGGGTTAAAGCCTCTGTTTTCGGCTCAGGTCATGATCTCAGGGTCCTGGGATCTAGCCCTGCATCCTGCTCTCTGCTCAGTGAGGAGCCTGCTTCCCCCTCTCTCTCTGCCTGCCTCTCTGCCTACTTGTGATCTCTCTCTCTCTGTCAAATAAATAAATAAAATTTTTAAAAAAATGTTTAGGTTTTAAGACAGTACCACATTAATCCTAAAATATTTAAATAGCACATAATTCTTTTAAAGATTACTTTGACACTCAGGGACACTTTAATTTATGGAAAATTTGACTCAGATAATCCAGGAAAAAGGTAGCCACGCTTTCAGAGGGCACCCATGACCTAGACTCCCTTCCACATCCAATCTGGGCTCCCAGGACTCCCGGGCTTTCTCATATCCAGATGGAAGGGGATACACATCGCCCTGGTTCGATCCACGTAAGAACCCATGGCGTGGAGGCCATGAGTTTATTGACGTGGACTATTTTTGCAATACAAGTTTTGAAATAACGTGCGAGGGACTTTATTTTGGAGGAGGACCTTGACATGAATCATTGCTAAACTTTTTCAGGACGGTTTATTTGCAAATAGTTTTGGAAGAGAATTCAGTAGAAATTGAATCAGTATCCTCTACGGTTCATTGTAATGTTAAGAGTCTCTGGGTAAAATCATACAAGGAAACCCTTTTAAAACAGCGTCATTTTGTTTGTTTACCTTTTGCCTTTCTGTAAATAAAAGAAAGTAAAAATATCATCAATGCATGACTTTTAAGTAATTCCTAGAAAGGGGAAAAAAACACACACACACTTCCATTAGGAGGGAAGATGAAAAGACTCGAGGATATACAGTTTGGGAGAGGGTGGGAAAAGGGAAGGAAATTAGGAACACATGAAATGTCCATGCATTTGTCACTAGATCTGACAGAGTCCCTGCCCCCTGATCCATTTTTGCAGGTAGAGGCGTGCTCATCGGTTGTGTTTCTGTCTCTCTCACTTATCCTGCCCAATGACGGCGGGCTGTCAGAACCACAGAGGACTGTGTGCGCTGGACCTTTCATCGGGTCAAGCCACTGACTCCTGTTTTTCTTTCTTATAAAGTTGTTATTAATTGCCTAATAAAGACAGCTCACGAGGCTAACATTACAGTTTACTGGATCAATCCCTTAAACCCATTCACCATCACCTCTCTGTGGTCAGGGATATGCACACAAATGTGCCATCCGCTTGCCGACATATATGTGCTTATGTCCTCGCACCGGAGACGTGTGGCTGCAACCTGGCTCATCTGCAGAGAACCTCTTCCTACGTCTGTACGGCGAGACGTAATTCTGAGTAACTCAGGAGGAAGCCTAGTGCCAACTGCAACTGTTAGGAATAATGATAATATCCATGGGGCTTCTCACTCTACCAAGTTATTAAAAAACAGAAAATATAGAGGACTAGCAAAGGGTAATCTGTGATTTACAGAAACAAATCACAATATTTTTATGAAGAAGAGGGTGACTGTATACATTTATATTAAAGATGCATTAATCTTGTGATCACCCTTGACCTTCCTTCAAGCACTGGTATCATACCTGACATTGTTTTAGTATGAATGTTTTTGGAAAATGGCAAAACCATCTCCCTATGTTTAAGTAGTCTTCAACATATGTATTTATGGGTTCAAATTGCTATATTCCTCAGGCAAAAAAACCTCCTACCAATGTCCTTAAGGTTTATATATAATGGGATGCATGATAGTGGAATATGTGTGTATTTAAAAGTATTTTTTCATATTTTATGTAACTCTTCTAACATTAAAGAAAAAAATATCCTGACAAATCATGAAAATTAATCTGGCACATAAAGGCAAATTTCATCAAGTTGCCAGATATTAAGGTAGAATCAATTAAAAGAGCACAGCGTTTTAAAATATTAACTAGAGCTGGTACATGATATATAGCCTTGAATCAGTTCTAAACTACCAAAGTCACACGATTTCGAGAAATGCTTGCATTTTCTGTCTCTAAGAAAAAGACAGGAGGCATTGTGTAGTGACTCAGAATAGAGAACTGGGGCTGTTTGGACTTTACTGAAATCTAGTCTCTACTATGAGTGGGGATTTAGCATTGGGCAAGTTAATCCCTCTGAGCCTCAGTTTCCCCAGCTATGAAACAACAACTGCTTCCCACAGCAGCTGTGGCATTTAGTGGGTTAATGGCACTCATTCATGTGAATTGCTTAGAATAGAGCCGGATACAAATAGCACACAGTGTAACTGACAAAAGTAAAATAATACAATCGGAAATGCAAATTAAAAACTAAAAATTCACCTGGAGATACCAGCTTTTTAACTGGCAGGAATTTGGAGATGATATATCCCCACATTTAGGGGGACTGACTGACATAGAAGAGGAGCTTTTAGAGGTGAAAAACTAAATGACATTAGTTACTGGCTCAGGGCTTCATCAAAAGAGACAGTGTTTGTTATAACTTGTTAACATAGAAAAAGAACCCAAAACCAATAAATGCAGAATCATCCAACAAGATAAAAGTAAATGCTTCTATGCTTCATTGGCTTGCAGCATAATGTGCGGTGGGGAGGACTGCCCCCGGATGTATGTGTTTTGCCCGAACCACACCTAGAAAATGTTTGTGCCTCATCCACACATCCCTGTCCCTCAGCTCTCTAAGCCTCATATGTTGAAAGAAAAGTACAAGGTAAATGGAAAGAAAATGAAAAGCCATATGAAAAATTCATCAGGTTGATTTCGGTTCTGTGTACTTTTGCAAAATATATATAATATAATCCCCTTCTACATAAAAATGGAAAGGCCATTTTATTTTGATGGCGGTTCAGTTTACTTTGTGTTTAAGGTTGAATTGAAGTACGAGTTCTATCAAATGATTGGGGATGTGAATCAGCAAAATCAACTGTGAGTTTCAAGACCTCAGCAACATCAAAATTGGACAACGATTCAAAGAAGAGCAAAGACGGAACATTAGCACAATTCAGCTTCCTTACGCCATCTGTACCAGCCGCCAGAGCTCCCATACGGGGGAGGGGGACACGTGTCCCCGAGGATTCCTCTGGGAATGCACAAGCTTCCCGCAGCCTCCCGTTCTCACAACAAAAGTGTTTGTGATGTTGTTGCAAGGGCCATAGACAAAGCAAATTAAAGCAGAAACAAAATTTAGTGCATTTTATATATATGCTCCTCCTTCATTCCAGCACAGTGCAAAAGCTCAACAAGATGCCTTATATGGTAATGGTTTAAAACAGCAAAAATGGTTGAATGTTACCAAAATATGCTTAATTTTATAAATTATAAGGATGACTGTTTGGATAATAACGTTAACACATGGCTTCTAATATTTTCAAGTATATCATTCCACCGCGTTTAGAAGGAGCTCGAATCAGCAACTCTAGACTGTCTGTTTTAGACAGTCTTTCTCTTACTCTCGACCCAGATATCCCTGGGATATCAGCGGGCCACCATCTGATCATGCTTCCCCCCCATGTGACTTTATGTGAATGTGAGTATTTGTGACCTTAAGACTGAACACTGAATAAACTGAAAGTGGCTGGAGACACCCCCCCCCCAATCTTTGAGCAAGAGAGTTTTTAGTATGAATCATTCAGCTAATAGGTATTTTATTCAGCACTTGCTTGGCTCTGTGACAAATATGTGAATGGGTCACCTTCCAGGGAATATTTGGGAACTGAAGTGAGACTCTGAATCCGTAGGCTTGGATGTAGCCAGATGACCCCGGTCACCAATATGTCGATGGAATTGACTGGATGTTTATGAACACCCAAAATTCCTGTGTTGACGTCCTAACCCCAGACGTGATAAGGCCTTTGGGGCGTGATAAGGTCATAAGGATGGAACTTCATGAAGGGCACTCATGCCTGTATCAAAGAGACCCCCGAGGGCCCTCTGCCCTTTTCCTGCCGTGTGAGGGCACAGAAGTCTGCAGTCTGCCACCCACGAATAGGGTCTCACCAGAACCTAACCATACTTGGCATCCAATCTCGGAAATCCAGTCTCTAGAACTGTGAGAATAAACCCCGGCTGTCAGAAGTCACGGAGTCTGTGGCCCTTGGGCTGCAGCAGCCAGAGCTCACGAACACAAGCATAGAGGATCGTGTGTTTGTTGCATTTTAATGACGTCTATCATTTGAGTTTTCCAGGGACCTCCATATGTCTCGAGGCTCAAACTCAAACAACTTACTCACTCCCCGTGCTGGGCAAGATTAAGCCAACAACAGTCATGTTTCCGTGAAATGCCCTTCTAGGAACTTCACTCTGTAAGTCACAAACTTGGAGAGCATCCTCGCTTGATGTAAGTCTATATTCTACACATAATGATGTCTCTGCTACTTTTATAATTGCAAGTACCTTGTAAACCAAATGCAATCACACCTTTAGAACACGACTCCTTTAGCCGTTTTGTATCTTACTTCAGATACATCTTTTGAGTACTCATGCGTGTCTTGCATATCTCTGAAGTCCCGGATTATCCCAGAGAGCTCTTTGTACAAGCCTGGTCATCAATTCACATTCTTCTGACCCCCCTGCTAGGCCAAACCTGGAGCTCGACGCCAGTGCACAGGCTCCTAGTGTAACACAGCGGCCCAAATTGTGGCCATCCGACATGACCAGGCGCTGAGGAAATGCGCCATGTCACATCTGTGTAATAGACACCGTGCACGCGGTGAGAATAACGCACTGGGAGAATGTTCTAGAGCAGAAGTTGCAGGCCATCAAACTGGATGCTCTCCCCTGGGGTTTCTGTGTTCGCCCAGCTTGTCCGTGCAAGGCTTGGGTCTTGCTGGCATCCTCCAAGGGGACAGGCTGAGGGGACAGGAGTCCCAGAGCAAATGTCACACTCGGATGGGCCACACGTGGATGCCCGCCACTCAGAACCGCAGCCTTACTGTCACAGAGGGGAGAAGACCAGCGCCCCACAGACCTGTGAGAGGTCAGCCTGTGTGCGGGGCAGCTCCCTCCCCACTCGTCCTCATCCCCACCCTGGGTAGTGGGACAGTGACAGCAGCCCCAGGAGCCACGGGAGAAAGGGCGTGGTGCCTCTCCCTCCACCTCCCGCTGCAGGTAACAGGTCTGCTGGGGGGCAGGGGGGCAGGGGCGGGTGTGGGAGGTGCCAGTCAAGGATTAGACCTGAAAGTAGACCTGAATCTCCCCGGAATGAGAGTGTTAACAACTGACCACAACTGACAAGGTCCAGAATTAGAGGGGATGATGCTAGAGGGAGCGAGGGCAGGGGCAGGACACCTGTAACCACATCCGGAAGGGAGACAGACCCTCTTACTCGTACGTCGTTGCCAAGATGCCTCAGTCAGAGGGCTCACGCACGCACAGGGAAGGGGCAAGAAAAATACAGTGCTTGATTCCAAGAGATGGAAACAAAAACAAAATCCATTTTATTTTCTCCTTTGCAAATTCTACAATTACTCTACATTCTTTTCCTAATACGACGGAGCTTAAAGGGGAAGAGAGGGGCGCCTGGGTGGTGCTGTCGGTTAGGCGACCGACTCTTGGTTTCGACTCAGGTTGTGATGTTGGGGTCATGGGTTGGAGCCCCATGTCGGGTTTGGCACTCAGCGGGGAACCTGGTTTGGGTTCTCTCTCTCCCTCCGCCCCTGCCCTGCTCCCCCCTTGCGTGCACGCCCACTTGTGTGCTCTTTCTCTCTAAAATAAACAAATATTTAAAAAAATAAAGTAGTATATGAAAATTAGTCACTTGAACACAGAAAAAAAAATTTATGATCAATTTGCTGCTCCTCTAAATGTTTTTATGGCCAACCAATATGTAGGTCCATTTTACATACAATGATAAAAATCATTCAGTAAAACAACTAAAATATTGTCCTGTCCCATCGAGTTTATGTATTTCAACATCTGACACTAATCCCATCCAACCATCAGCACTGCCACCTCTAATACTGAAGGAAGAGAGAGTATAGAATTTATAATTAAGGAATCAATAAAATGTCCCCAAAGTTACTCACATAGGATGGGCTTAGGAGCCCTGGTGAACCCCCAAATCTACTCCCACGTGTAGACAGAATTTCTGTTAGCCTTGGCCATGAGACGATGGACAAACCACGTATTCTACAAAATGTCTAATGACAAGTAGTGGCACCGGCCTTAATTATAACAGTGCTTTATTTCTCCCCTAATGGATAGTGAGCATCACATAAATAGCACCAGGAAGCATCTAACAACAAGTTTTTTTATGATAATTTTAATGGCACTGAATAAAAAGTATGGCATGTTTTTTGCTTCCTCTTTGACGTTAATTTGCTGCCCCTCCCCCCAGCAGGAGAGGCGAGATGATGAGGTCTCCTGGAGCTTAAAAACTGTAGGGTCCTGGGGCGTCTGGGTGGCTCAGTTGTTAAGCGTCTGCCTTTGGCTCAGGTCATAATCCCAGGGTTCAGGGGGGCAGCCCTGAACATCGGGCTCCTTGCTCCATGGGGAGCTTGCTTCTCCCTCCCCCATTCCTCCTGCTTGTGTTCCCTCTCTCGCTACCTCTCTCTGTCAAATAAGTGAATAAAATCTTTAAAAATAAACCAACAAAAATCTGTGGGGTCATCTTGGCACTGTGGATAAACCACGCTTGCAGGTGAGTGAAATATGGATTTGTGGAAGAAAAATAAATAACTTTTCTTTTCCTCCTGTATTGAGAAATGAATCTTTCAGGAAATGTATAAGGAATGTGTCAGCGGCCTTGATTTTAACATAAGGTCATTAAGCATGTGGCTGCATGGGGTAAAGTCTCCATTACCAACATAGCTTGCCTTCCCCAGATGGGGGGTCGGGGAGCCCCGGAGAGTGTGTGGATTCTAGTGTCATTCTATATAATTTGTTGTCTTTGCAATCTATATTTTTGTGTGCATTTCAACACATTATTCTGAGACACGGTTCACAGACCGCGCTGGAATGGCAAGTTCATGGAATGGAAGAGTGAAAATAGTATTTCCGATTAGATCTCCTCAATGATATCGCTTGTTTCCCCTCCTTCTGCTTTAACTGGAGCCCTCCTCGCCCTGCTTCCCTTCGGGTTCTGTGGATTTCCATGTGTGTATGTGTGTCTTAGACAGCAGTGCTGCCCCATGGGGACGCTCACGGGGCGGCACACGTGGAAAGAGCGTGTGGTGGAGAAGCAGGCGGGGCAGGAGTCAGCACCAGCTGCAAAACAAACATGGAATGAGAACATGGGGAAGTC
>CM052800.1:176520488-176546948 GCA_028533885.1 Nasua narica | reverse complement strand
TTTTCCCCCCCAGAAAAACCATTTCATCCTGCCATTTCTAGGGCTGGTGGGCTGGCCAGCTGTCGTAGACAGCATTATTACCCCTGTAATGACACAACAAAATGAGATGTGGCTGCTCGATGAATTATGTCTTTTCTTTACAATATAGTTAGGTTTTTATTCATTTTACTGAATGTGCTTTAGAAAATGAAGCATCTGCCTGTTTGCTTTTCAAGAGCTCAGGGACAATGTGGCAGGGTAATGCCTTACTCTATCTTTCTGTGCAGGGTTTTTTTTTTTTTTTCCTCTCTCTCTCTTTGCATCTCATAACTTTTTTCTCTAGAATGGAAGAGCGTAGAGGTCGTGGAGGTGTGTAGGATGTTTTATGGAGTGGGTGTTAGCCAGGTCTTCAAAACCAAATTTGTATTTTTGCACTTAAATTTAAAACTAATCTTTGTCATCATATTGTCTTCAATAAATCACGGGTGTGCTCATTCCCAAGCGGTAGTTTGGCTTCCCTCTCTGAGCAACGTCGTGAGTGACAGCAAGTCGCTGTTGGAGAAAACGTGGGACCTGCCCTCCCAGAGCCCGCAGTGCCACCGGGAAGCCAGCACTAGGGGTGTGCAAACACACACTTATGGGACAGTTGTGATAAGACGCTGTTCCGGGGAGCGGAGACAGCCCACGCGAGCACCGGCGAACCACGACCCCCACCAGCGGTGTGCACACCCGAATCCCGAGAACCTGGGAAAACTGTACTGGATCATCTGATGGGACCCAGTGTGATCACACAGGTTCTTCAATCTGAAACTTTTTCCAGGTTAGGATCAGAGAGTTATCACTAGAGAAAAATGAGTGGAAGGAGGTGAACCTGCTGGCTCTGAAGATGGGAGAAGGAGGCCATGAGCCCAGGAATGTGGGCTGCCTCCAGAGGCTGAAAAAGACAAGGAAATGGGGCTGTCCACTTTTCCTTCAGAAAAGCGGACTTGCTGAGCCTGCTGGATTCTAGGTCTGAGAGCCTCTAGTCAGAGAATGCATTTCGGGCTATGATTTTAAGGCACTAAACTTGTGATTTATTATACCAGCAATAGCAAATCTACATCTCTTCTCCTCTCTGCAATGAGCACAGCCTACTCCCGATGACCAAAGGGGAGTATGATCTATCTTCTGCAAATCAAAGCATCCTCTGTTATTGAACAGCTGGATTCCGAATGTGGAATCAGTGTGGCAGGAAGCCACAGGGACTCACAAGCAGATAGTGGTCATTCCACTCTTACCTTCATCCTTGGTCACTGGACAAATGGGGCTGGTAGGTTAGGTAGGCAAGTAGGTGTGCAGGTAGGTAGGTAGGTAGATAAGCAGGTAGGTATGTAGGTAGGTAGGTAAGCAAGTAGGTAAGTAGATAAGCAGACATGTATATAGGTAGGTAGGTAGGTATGTAAGTTGGTAGGTAGGTATGTAGGTATGAGGTAGGTAGCTAGGTATACAGGTAGGTAGGTATGTAATAGGTAGGTAGGTAGATATGTAAGTAGGTAGGTAGGTATATAGGTACATATATAGGTATATAGGTAGGTATGTAAGTAGGTAGGTATGTAAGTATGAGGTAGATAGGTATGTAATAGGTAGGTAGTTAGATATGTAAGTAGGTAGGTATATAAGTAGGTAGGTAGGTAGGTAGGCAGCAGGTAGGTAGCTAGGTGTACAGGTAGGTAGGTAAGCAGGTAGGTAGGCAGGCACATAATACCTACATACATATAAATACATGATTGGAGATAAATTAAAACTAAAATCTAAAACACCTGTGGACATTTAGCACCTAATTGCACGTGCTGATGGGGGACCCTGTGTGCTTGTACCTAAGAAATTTAATCGAAAAGCAGTCTTTGAGAGCATCGCCATCCCCTGTTCCCTGACTATCCATTCATGGGGTGGTAAGAAGGAAACTGAGTTCTTAGGTTTTACTTTTGTGTTTGCTTTATAAGAATTAGAATTTTTTTTTCCACTTCCAAGTTCACAAACGAGCAGAATATTATTTGATAATCTTTAAAAAATTAAGAAAACTAGAAATGTGTCCAATAATCTAATTATAAAACATCTCTTCCTCCAAGAATTCCTGAGTTTGTCAACAGTTTTTTAGATTGTAAAATGAACCAGATTCAATTTTTCACCATCTATTACTTTATCTGCTGTAATGTGTAGGGAATTATTATATCTCTTCTATTCCGCACTGACAGGAAGATTCAATCTGACTGGCTAAAACATTTGACAATCATGTGGAAAAGGTATGCAAAGACAAGCCTAAATCATTTTATTTAAAAAAAAATCTTATCTCATTTATTCTAACAGCAGTAATTTATTTTAACTTTTCCCATAAAAATATACAGTTTCTTTGCAAAAAAACAAAGCATGATTTGATGTATATGCTTTTATCTCGACTCTCTTGAATGAAATTGTTCTTGAATGGAATATTTGATAACGAAGTACTCGTTTTAAGGAGTCTCATTTCACATTTTTAATTGGCTAAACCCTAATCAAATACAACTCATAATAAAACATTTCTTATTCATCTAGTTTTTAAAATAGCCCCTTTAAAAGAATTCTGCTGATTCTTATTTACTCGTATATTTTAAAGATTAAATTTTATTTTTTAAAGATTTTATTTATTTGAGAGAGAGAGAGGGAGGGAGAGAGTGAGCATGAGTTGGGGGAGGGGTAGACGGAGAGGGACAAGCAGACTCCTGATGAGCAGGGAGCCCAACTCGGGGCTCGATCCCAGGACTCTGGGATCATGACCTGAGCCAAAAGCAGATACTTAACTGCCTGAGCCACCCAGGCGCCCCAAGATTAAATTTTAAAGATAAGTCTTATAAGGCAAGAGCTATAAAAAAATTATTTTAACCTCGGCATGTGCCTCATCTCTTTGTAATATCATCAAGTTAGCATTCTCTAAGTGTTTGTTATTTGCCAGATTATTTGCTTTTTAATGCAACTTAGCCCTCCAAGTAACCCCATGGAGGTAACTACTTTTCCCGCTGTATGGATGTAGGAACTGACCTTGACAGCCTAAGGTCACTCCAGCCATTTGGAAGTGACACATCAAGTTTGTGGTGAAGATGTAATCAAACCCGGAAAGATGTGCAAGTTGAACCCACGCATGGCCCCCACACACCTCACTGTGTGGGTGAGCTGTGCAAGCTGAACCCACACGGCTATGATGACTGAGGAGCCGGCACCAAGTTTCTTCCACCAAACAGTACACGTTGAGGTCAGCGGAATTCACTGGTCACTCTGATATGAAATAACTTAAGAATCATAAATATATATATATATATATATATATATATATTTATGATTCTTAAGTTACTTAGTGCTTTCTTTTCCCCAAGTCTCTAGCCTCATGACCCATCCACTTACGCCATTTTTATTCTATGTTCTTCAAAGAATATGTCATTTCCCCCCAAATTATCTTTCCAGCACCAAGCCCATTCTCCCCAGGCTGAAGGTCAGAAAGGTGAGTGAGTAGTGGAAATAGCGCTCAAGGGAAAGAGAGGGAGCCCCAACCATTTGGTCCTTGCGGTTATTCATAAGATACAGAAATATATTCAGGAAAACTAGGATTTCAAAATATGTTCAAAAAAAAAAAAGAGGTTTATTATTAACTTCAGAAAAGTCTCTAATTTTCTAATTGGCATTAAAAATATCAAAGATGGTAAAAATGAAATAATTCATATATTTAGTGATAAATATAAGATTACAAAATGAGATAGATACAAATCAATATGAAAAGTAATAGAATGAACAAAATTATTATTATTATTTCAAATAATAATTAAATCACACAGTTATCAATGACTTAAGCCATATTGGCATCAATTTCAGTGGCTGGGGTTGGCAATTATTTGACTAGCAGTAAAACGGCTCAACAATTTGGGTATTTTTCACACATTCAAGAAAGATTTTAAAAAGCAGTATTTTTCTTTGATCAACTCCCTTGCAGTTGATATTTATCTAAAATATAAATAGCTGATTTCATTTTTATCTTATTCCTTTAAAACTGTTGTCTAACTATTAATACTTCTTAAATAGAAAATGACTTAAAAAACTTTTCATTACGCACAGGAGGTTGTTTATATATTGCTAGGTAAGTTAAGCATTTACCTGTTGATTTCAAAGAAAAATTTTTAAAAAAAATATTTATGTGGGAGAGAGAGAGAGAGTGAGAGCAAGTGATCAGGGGAGGGCCAGAGGGAGAGAGAGAATTGTCAGCAGACTCCCGATTGAGCATGGGGCCTGACAAGGGGCTCAATGCTATGGCCCTGAGGTCATGACCTGAGCCATAACCAAGAGTCAGACCCCCGAATGACCGAGCCACCCAGGTGCCCCCAAATGAAATTGTTTTTCAATAAATGTATAAATCAAAAAATCAAAAGAGATAAGGTTAACATTTCATAATATTTTTAAATAATAATCCATTAAACTGGATAATGCTAAAGGCCAAAATAATCGCACTGAAATAGATACAGTCTCAGATCTGGCGATATTATTTATGAATTGGTTCGTATTTGGAGAGCAACGGGTCATTATGAAGCAAGAACCCACATTTATGCTCATATTAATTAGTCTAATTTTCTCCATTCCTAGGAATGTACATTTAGATGACATTTATTATAGCATGAAATGTTTATGCAAAAAGAAGTAAAACCTAAAATCCCAACAATAGGGGCACAGTTAAACATTTGATAGTACGGGAGGGCAAATGGGTTTTGCTCATACCGAGAGCAAAACACACACACACATTGATTACCTACTGAGCGTAATGTTAGAATATGGAAGTCAATGCACATTATGAATTTGTTGTTGGAAAACCTCTAAACATATGGGTGGAGACTTTCACGTAATAGGAACAAAAATAGATACAGCAATAGAGTAAAGATATATTCCTTCCTTTTAAAGGTAAATTCCCTTGTTGCGATTGCTTCTGCAGTCAAAATCCAGAACACGAGAAGGAAAAGAAGGTGAAGAAGTAGGAGGAGAAAAGAAAAACAAATGAGATCTTATTGTCTTATTGGAATCCTTTTCAGGAGTTAAAAAAAAAAAAAAAAAAAAGCAGTTCTCCAAGGAACTGAGTTGCTGGCCGGTTATAATTACCTCGTTATTAAAACTCTATTTTACCTGTTTTCAGAATTTCCATGACTATAGAAAGCTGATAATTGATGTTCCTATTCATTTGCCTTCTGCAGTTTATTACTCTAAGATGAACTATAAGAGCAAATTATATTTTTAACTTCAATATCAGACTGATCTGACTTGTTCTAGTTTCTTTTTCTTCCTGAAAATAATTTTAAGAAAATGAATGTAGAGTAATAAAACCTAGGCTGTGATATGCAGCAGCAAGACATAAAACCAATTCTATAAAAGATCATGATGAGTCAAGAAATGACTAAAAATATTCCAGAAAGGAAAAGCATGAAAGATGAAGAAAATATACTGGTAGGGATTTTGCCTCATGGAAATCAGAAAAAGAACATCTAGAAAATTACCCTGTTTTGTAACTGCTTACTTTAATATCCAGGTTGGAAAATTACAGTAGCATTAAGTATCCCTTCAAAATGCAAGGGAGTGTAGACTTTCTTAAATGTCTTTACTGATATGCCTTCTAGATTTGGTGGATGAAAATTCAGCCTTATGCAGTATACATCTGAGAGCAGAAAAACGCACATGTGAAAACTTCCTTATTCTTAACTATGAACCATAATGAGTCCTATCCTATCGTCTCCCATTTCTGACTCCTTGCTTCTTGGATCATTCCTTCTTTCTTGAATCTTGCCTGCTAACGGCTTATCATACAAGCCGTTATATATTTCAAATTTTCTATTAAGAAAAACCAAATTCTTCCCCAGAGCCCAAGGTTCATTCCACACAAGGTTTATACCCTCCTAACCCTTGTAAGGCTTTTGAAATGCAGTCACCTAATTCACTAAAATACAAAGGGCTTCCAGTTGTTCTCCTTCCCTCCACAAGGTCTACTCTAAGTTCTTCCTACTGATCAGCTATCTTCCCTCCATCTTGTCAGCAGAGGAAGAATTCTAAAAAGCTAAGATGTCCTATTACTTTAATGCTAGGACTCTTTTATGTTCGGCAGTTTTATAATAATATGAGAACTTCCCATTAAGACATGCAAGGAGTTTCTCAATCTGTCCTGGATCTACTTTCCAAGTCTCTTCCCCTACCATTTACTCAGTTGCCTCCTCGTCTCTGGTCATCATCAACTACTTGGATTTCCTTTCGGCCAACACCTCCACACCCCCCACCCCCAGGCCAACCTTCCCTCACTTGAACACACCTTCTTCCTTGTGAGTCTCCCTGGACCCTCAGCCTTCCTCTCCACAGGACTCTGCTCGCTTTTATGTTTCCTTGGGAAAACACCTTCTCTGTCACTTCTTGCCCCCTTCAGTCTGCCCACCCCTTCTCCATGCCCCCATCTTAACTAGCCCACCAATACCCACAAGCCCCACAATCCAGCAGAGCATCACCAAGGGGTGGACTGAGGTTTGCCGTTTGGTTTTTGTTGAATGTCTTCCTTACCAACGTCTACAGGCATGTGATGTGTTTGGTTGTGAAAAGCAGATGTGTGTGATATCAACTCTGACCTGTACAAATCCAATTTTTTCTTCTGATGATTCTGTCGCGGGCACGGAGGGCCCTTAGGAATATCATTCACTTGAAACAGAAAAGACCGAGTTTTCAGATTTAAGCTGCAAATAGTAATTAGGTAACGAGATTCTTCTTTTGCAGAATAGCTTAAAACTCGTGTTTCTTGGAATTTTATAAATGTTCACCCAGGAAATGAAATATCTGGTCAGTTTCATGAACCGCGTAGAGTAACACAAATCTATAGGTAATTGAATAGTATTCCATTAATGTTTTGAGTAGCCCAGAGAAAAACTTTATCTGAGAAAGCCAATTTCCACTGAAGTTTGCTTGTTTGAGTGTATCCCTGATTTATCTGGGTAACTTAAAGCAGGAAAAATCAGTAAATCTTTAACATATTGAATTAGCCGAGATAGTGCCCATTCAGTTAGTAAACAGCTAGGAGTTTATCTACAAGGCCTCAAGACCATTACCAAAGTCAGGTTTGGTCCACATGTCCAACAAGGGAAATGTTCTCTGGCAGTATTTTATTCTCTGTCTCTCAGACGGTGTTTTGTACAAGCGACGGTAGCTTAAGAATAAACTACACGGCCTTAGGCCTTCTTTTCACTCCCCTAAGCCAGAAGCATTTCTACGGAAAATTACTACTACCAACAGCCAACCAAAAATATGAAAATAAAGGCTTAAAAATAATTTAAACTATAAATATACCTCCTTCCTTAGGAAATACATATCCACATGTTAATAATATTTTGGAAATTCACTTTATTCAATTTTCAGTTCTAATCACCGTATAGGTTATAGAAAAATTTCACTCCTTACTTGACATTAATCAAGTGCATTGGGTTAAAACAAATTGAGGGGATGCCTGGGTGGCTCGTCAGTTCAGCCTCTGCCTTCAGCTCAGATCATGATCTCAGGGTCCTGGGATCGAGTCCCCACGTCAGGCTCCCTGCTCAGCGGGGAGTCTGCTTCTCCTCTGCCTGCTGCTCCCCCTGCTCGTGCTCTCTCTTTCTGAGAAATAAATAAAATCTCTAAAAAATAAAATGAATTGAAAGAAAATCCAGAAGATTCAAACCTTTTCTTTCGCTCCTTTCCCTAACCCACTATCCTTACATCCAAGTCTTAAATTCACTGGACTTCCTTTATTCTCTGTTTTTCCTTAAAATACTACCATTCATCTAGAATCATTTTACCTAAATCAAAGTCCCTGAATTATTGTCATCAAATCACCAAATGCAGCAGTTCATGTACAACGAGACGGTTGGAGCCCCTTTGAGAATGTTACTACACGTTTCAATGTATTTATTTTTATTTTTATCTTTTGCATGCTTTTGAGCATTCAAAGGGATGTTTAGCCAAATTGAGCAGAAAGAAGCTTTGCTAAATTGGCAAAAAAATAACCCATAAATTGCTTCACAAAAGCAACATCCCTCCTATTACATTAAATTCTCTAAAATGGCAGTATCTTTAGTTTGAAAGGGAGGTTTTAGGCAAATTGAACATTAAGCAAACTGACTTGCAAGTAAGGAATTGGCAAAGAGCCTCACAAACTTATACCTTCTTCATGAACAATTCCCTCTAAACTTGCCATATGCACGTCTGGACATTCGATGATAATTCTTCAGCGGGACTCTTTGAGGGCGTGAAAACCTAACCGGCTTCATAATCAAAAATCTTATCTACAGGGAACAAGCTGTCAATATTATCCATATACTATTTGGGAACAAAGAGGAATTAAGTGAACTATATCCCTATTTTTAGAGAGATATTGAGCAGCATATCTTTGGTTCTAAAATTACAGCTGAAAACAGCATTTTGTGTGGTAATAAGGTAATAATAAGACTAGTAGAATCCCGTTCAGTTATACGAAGCATGGGCATTGTCTAACGCATATTCAAGTCTTGCTTTGAAAGAATATATTGGTGAATAAATTGTTCTTTATTATCTTTAAACACCTTCAGCTACTTATTTACTTTTTTTTGCACTTAATGCCTACATTAATTTCTAATTTATTTAGAACCTTAATCAAAACTAGAGATTTAGCATCCAAAGACATATCTACAGATAGCTTCTAGAAAATCCCCAAACCAACTGAATTAAAAGACTTTAATATAGACATGCCTGAGGTCCCGGGTGGCTCAGTCATTAAGTGTCTGCCTTCGGCTCAGGTCATGACCCCAGAGTCCTGGGATCAAGCCCCACATTGGGATCCCTGCTCAGCGGGAAGCCTGTTTCTCCCTCTCCCACTGCCCCTGCTTGTGTTCCCTCTCTCGCTGTCTCTCTCTCTCTGTCAAATAAATAAATAAAATCTTTAAAAAAAAAGTCAGTCTTATTGAGTTATGGAAACTGTACTTCATCCCATATGATCCCATGTCATTCATGTTCCTGGTATTCTAGAAAATGATAAAAACTTAAAAACTTACTTAGTCTACGTTATCCTTCTGGACTGAGAAATGGATGGGCTCTTAGAGTTTTTTCAGATTAAAGATTCTAGAAATTTCAGATTTTTATAGAATGTCTTTTTTTTTCTTTTTCTTTCTTTTTTTTTTTATAAAATACATTTTAAGAGGTGTCTGGGTGGCTCAGTTGTTAAGCGTCTGCCTTTGGCTCAGGCCATGATCCCAGGGTTCTGGTCCAGGTCCTGCTCAGCGGGGAGCCTACTCATACTCCCTCTCTCTCTCTGTCTATTAAATAAATAAATAAAATCTTTAAAAAGTAAAATATATTCTAAAATATAAGTGTCTGACATCATCAGTAAACACTAGTTATCAACATGATAATTCTCTCTACCATTGCCATTCATCTTTTTAAGGAAGAACAAAAAAAAATCTCAGAACAAAATAATTTTTTGGTTTCATGCAACAACATGAACTAATGTTAAAAGTCATGAAAAAGTTACCCAATTCACCTTACTTTTTCTCGTGGGCTGGTGAACGCCCCAGTCCGGTTCATAGACCAGCATTCGGGGCACAGCCCTTTCCAGTGAAACCCTCTCCTCCTCTAGGAAGCGGAGGGTAATAATTATTGTGAGTCAGAAACATGACCCCTGTCTTCTGATTCCCAACCAGGTTCTTTCCTTATGTCCAGCTCGAGACCTGGTGCTGAATTCAGAGTCATGTGGTCTTTCTTACTCTTAAAACGTGGGTTGTTGACTTGAGACGGAATCTGCAGTCACGTTCAGCTCACTAATGTCCGACATGGAAGAATGTAGACTCTTCATCCAGTCGAGTGTATTTATACACTCAAAAGTAACATCTGGACAATCTCTCACTAGTGTATAAACCAAATGGGGAGAAACGGAGTTCAAATATGAATCATATTTCACTAATGGGTACATGCTGTCTATGAACCAGATGGATCACCCCATCCCAAGAGCAAGGGACGCGGGTCCTGGCAGCCTACCCATCAGTGCTACTCACTCCATGCCTTACTGCTCCAGACAGATGACAAAGAAAACTGTCTCGGGGGCCATGTGCAAAGTTCTCCATTTGGCACGCAGATGCTCAATCCATCTTAAACACCGCTGGCCAGGCCATGGTGAAAACTCCTCCTATCTCAGGGCACACATATGGATACCAGATGCCAACTGATTACCAGAATGAGAAAACCTATTGAATAGAATCTGGTGTGGCATTAACAAAGAAATAATATATACAGGGTTGAGAAATAAATACTCAGGTTGAGAAATAATACTTTCTGCTGGTAAATCCAAAGAAAAATCAAATGCCAGCTTTCTCTGTTTTTAATGATTTTTAACCACTTGAGTAGGGTTTTTGCTCAGCAATGGGGATGAATTCAGAAATGGGCTGTGACTGACGGGCGGTGGCACAGGTTTCTTTGGAGCATCATGGCTGTCGGGGTCGGAGTCACACCACGGTGACACAGTTGTCCTGCCACAGAATGGAGGAGGACACACTGCAGACACAGTCTGATTGAGAAATTAAGGGAGTAGGACGGTGTTTGCACACTGTGTTTGGGGCCGAAGATCAGATGACGTACAAAGGGCAAAAGAGCTGAGAAGAGGCCATTTTTCTCTCTCTAGTGTCAGAGAGTGAGCGCTTCTTCAAGGTGGTGACATCAGTGTAGGGCAGTACTCATCGAAGAGGGAAGGACAGGGGAGATGGGGCTATGCCATCCAGCCCAGCCAACCCCCAACTGAGAATCACAAGATATCATTAAGAATAAATAGGTTTAGAACCATCTTGCGGAGGATTGTTTTCCCCCTCCTTCTGGAGCTGAAGGGGATTCACTGATGTGTTTTTAAGCATGATAGTGCCTCATTCAGAATCTGTATGTCTAAGATGATTCAGGAAGTAACGTACTACTAAATCACTCACCAATATCATAAGGTACAGTGGCCACTTTTGTTTTCCTCTTTATTTCCTTAGATCAAGTTAGCTTTTCTGGAAATTCCTTTTCTCCCTTCCTTCTGCTTGTTCAGGTGCCTGATTCCCACTGAATGTGATCGCTTTTTGCAAAATACTTCCTACCACAAAAATATGTTGCTATGAGAATATGGTACACTATGTAAATAATCTAATGTTGAAATCCTATCCATGGAGCAAAGTGGTGGTGTGTGATTCAGAGGCAGACTGGAAACCACGTAAGTATTGCTCATCATAGCTTCTATCATTAATTTTCCTTAAAATTAATGGCAAAGACTTTTATCCGAACTTTCCTTGCTACAATTTTCAGGCATCTGCCTACCATCCCATAGGCAGTGACGATCTCTCCTCAAAAGTTAAAAGTTAGGGGCGCCTGGGTGGCTCAGTTGGTTGAGCGACTGCCTTTGGCTCGGGTCATGATCCCGGAGTCCCGGGATCGAGTCCCATATCGGACTCCCGGCTCTGCGGGAGGTCTGCTTCTCCCTCTGACCTTCTCTCCTCTCATTCTCAGTCTCTCTCTCTAATAAATAAATAAATAATAAAAAAATTAAAAAAAAAAAGTTAAAAGTTAACCCCTTTTCCAGTTATTTCTATATAAATATTTTAAAACATATACTTAATGCAAACTACATACGGAGTATTTATTTAGCCTCTACTATGTGCCAAATGCTATAGGAGGTGCTCTACTAAAAGTGAATATGACTGAACCGGTCCCTGCATGGCTGGGGTCAGCGAAACACGCATGTTCCACGGGCAGCTGTCACAGGGGTTTTTAATCCCAGAGAGAAGTATGAGCATCTTGGGGACTGTGTCACTGGTCCCCTAAGCCAGGACACAGGGTGAAGAAAGGGTTGGAATGTGGGCTCCTTGGGTGGCTACTTGGCCTAGGATCTGAGAGATGGGTAAATTTAGGGATGGGATGGATAGGGACAGAAGCAGACCATAAACTGAGGAAATAAACTATCTTAGTCCTGGAGTGAGCCAAGGGATTTTTTCACTTTTGTTTTTCTTTTTATTATTTATTTCGTTTGAATATATCTATAAATCAGTGTGACATCTTTAGAGCACGAAACTCTTAAAACCAAGTAAAGCATCTTCCAAATGATTCCAAGGGCAGTCTTCAATATTTTCTAAATGAATGAATGGATGGGTGGGTTATTATTTAGACAATCACAGGTGACCATGGGACAGGAACGAATTTAACATACAGTCATTCAAGACACATGGAGAGAAGGACAGAGTCCTGCTGACATCATGATGGATGGAAAAGAGCAGAGAAAATGATGAACCGATCTCCAAGCTACTGAGCCGTCCAGCAACTACCCACTAAACTTCGTTCCAGTTTTCATTCTTATTTCTTAGACCTCTGCGCTTTATTTTGTGCTGTTTATTTTTTTAAAAGATTTTATTTATTTATTTGACAGAGAGAGAGAGAGATCACAATTAGGCAGAGAGACAGACAGAAACAGGGGGAAGCAGGCTCCCTGCTGAGCAGAGAGCCCGATGCGGGGCTCGATCCCAGGACCCTAAGATCATGACCTGAGACCGAAGACAGAGCCTTTAACCCACTGAGCCACCCAGGCGCCCCTATTTTGTGGTAAGTTTAACATACCCTTACATATGACAGAGGTCAATAGATAGTGATCAAACTCATCAGCTGAAATGGAAATAAGATTTGCTTTCTTGGAATTGCAGAGAGTCTTTATCTGAAACTTTGAACACAGGCATTGTGTGTGTGTGTGTGTGTGTGTGTGTGTGTGTGTCTATGTGTATGGGAATGAGTGCCTGTGCGAATACACATGCGTGTGTGCATGTGTGGACAGTGATCACAGGGATTTGTACATCAACACACATCAACACACTTTCAATAATCCCTGCAATATATATATTTCAAACGTAGCATGACCTTCCTAGAAGCCTACAAAATACAGATAGGTTTTCAAGGAAAACTATGCCAATAAGGCTTAAACTGCATTTTCTTAAAATGTCTTTTTTTTTTAGGTTTTACAACTTATTTTCTTTCTGGACTACTTCTGAGGAACACAGACGAGCACACTTCACATGAGAAGCCTATACAGGACCTACTCTGTCGGGATTAGGGAGAAAGTCAAGCGTGATTTTGTTTCAGTTTTAACGATTTCTTCCAGGCTGGCTCGGAGAAAGCCAGGGAGCGAGCAAAAGAACAGTCCTTCTATTTCGGCCACGTGAATAGGCCTCAGTTCTCAGGGCACCAACCTCAGGAGGCGCAGAGCATCCCAAACAGGTGCCAACAGGGGACCCTGTGTCAGCGCCCCGGGGGCACCGCCAGCTGTCACCTCTAGGTGGCGCCCGTTCTCAGGAATTTGCTTTCTCCTCCATTCTGAGCCCAAAGGCCAACTTTCAAGAACACCCTCCCCCACTGGGCTCTATCACCAAAAATTTACATTTGGCTTTTAAATGTCCACAGCTGGCATTTCTCTTGAAACTTTTTAGTTACAATGTAAACAACTTATGCAGGCAAAGGCCCAGGTCGGAATCAATAGTACCATAAAACAGTCAATGCTTCTTGAATATTCTAGCCTGAGAAAAGGATTTGAAGGCTGGCTCGTGAGTATCCGCGAACACAGAGAGCTTATCCTTCAAGGAACTCAAGATCCTTTATACTGTTCTGATATGTAGAGATCGGTTTCTTTTTCTTCTCCAAATCTGTACAGAGGATATGCAAAAAGTAAGTATTTAGTACTCACCGAATTTAGGTTGAAAAATCATTTAAAATGTTGAATAGACTTTTTTAAAAAAATATTTTCTTTTAGAGAGAGAGAGAGAGAGAGAGAGAGAGAGAGAGGGGAGAGAGAGAGAGAGAGCGCATGAGAGGAGAAAAGCTCAGAGGGAGAAGCAGACTCCCTGCAGAGCTGGGAGCCCGATGTGGGACTTGATCCTGGGACTAGGACTCCGGGATCATGACCTGAGCCGAAGGCAGAGGTTTAACCAACTGAGCCACCCAGGCGCCCTGAATAGACTTTAATACAGACTTCTCAGGGTCTTGGATATGCTAACAAGCATTTGAACATTGAAATGGGACACTTCCTGTTACTTTTCCTTTAAAAGTTTTTTTTTTTTTTCTTTCCTTTCCTTACCTATTCTTTTTTAGGATCAAGGTTTCAAAAAGAGTAGTCTGGAGAAAGGCTACAAAGAATGTAGTGAATACCATCAGGTTAAAACAAGAAAAGCTAGAAAGTATTACATGTTAATTTAATAAAAAGAAAAAAGAAAAGGAAAGCTAGAGAAAATAATTTGAAAGAAGGAAAAGGGGACATAGGCTCATGCATGACTGATTCACGCAAGCTTCTTGGATTTGGGATTTTAACCAGATGTTGCCCACTTGGTCCATAGAAAGCCAGTTTTCTAAATTCCCATCCTACAGAAAGGAAGGAATTTCAACAGGCTTTTCTTTACCGTGCAAGCCTCCTCTCAGTCTGGCCACCACTACCCTTACTTGCATACTCCTGTAGCCGAGGGGGATGCACAAGGAATCCACAATATTTGTAGCTTCGTGAGTATGTCTGTCACCTTCCTACTTCTCGGCCCGTGCGTGCGCTCCTCCCTCTGCCCGGAGCGCCGGCATCTTGCTCACGCTGCCTCGCTCTCCCCGGCGGCCTGGTCAGTTCCCTCCATCTGCCAAGATCAACCTCCAGTGTTGCATGTCCCTTGACGCCTTAGTGGATCCCGCCACTTGCGATCCACGCACATACCTTTAGAATCGCATGGGTTTGTTTACTTATTTACAACTCCCACTGGACCAAGAGTCTTTCACGGTCCAAGAACCGTGTCTTGGATGCCCCGCAAGTGACGGAAGTTCTCCCACGCAGCTCACAGCGATTAGAGACGGGCGAACGCGTGGATGGTGCGCCAACAGTTCGATTTTTGTACCATCGTTAATGGGATGAGTAAAAAGCCACCCCAGCCCCAGTCATCCTGGGAGGGTGGCAACCGAAAAGGCTTTAAAACTTTAAAAAATTGTGATTCTCTTTACAGAAAAGAAAAGCCTTCAGATGGAAATGTATGGAGAGTTACAATCAAGTCAAATAGGAAACATAAGCCTGGGGTTCTAGAACCATGTTGGCTTGGCAAGTTCATCTACTCCATCCCCTCCCCACCCAGTCATGACCGCGGAGGCCCCTCTCAAAAGCCCATGGCTTCCAGGAACCCTTTTCCAAAGCCACTAATATCAGAAAAGTCTCCATAGTGATGATTGCTTTAACTGGAATTTATTTCTCTCCAAGGAATACTTTCTGCAACTCATTAAATCAGGCCACATCATGTATCTGTTATACAACATGGAATACGGATCTTAGCATTCTAATATAATATAATGCCAGTCTACAAAATTTTCTGAGGGACGAAGAAGAAGTAAGCATTGGATACCTTCCAAGCCCCTATACTTTAATACAGTGTGACAGATTTTATAACGAAGAAAGGAAAGACTTTATTCTCTAGTGATACACAGCCAGTTAAACACAGGGAAGGAGGTACGTTTGCTGTGACATCACCGGTGGAGCCAGGGGTGGTGGTCTGAGGGTGGGGGAGGAGGGGCAGAGGTGGGAGGGTGGGGGAGGGTAAGGCAGCCTCACTGAGCAAGTAGGGGAGCTCCACCCCGAAGAGAAACCATCTGGTGAGCTTCAGCACATTGTCTTCTCTGTAGGCATCACGCAAGTAATGGTGAGGAAATAGATGACTCAGTTTACCTCATCAGAAACAATAAGAAATAAACTATAAGAACAAATTTTATGGGATAGACATAAAATTTTAGAAATGCAGTTTCCTGAGTTTTGAATTCAGGTTCTGGAACGTATATGTATGTGTGTGTATGTTTTTCAAGTCAAGCCTACGATCTTCATGATAATAACCATATCTATACGTACTGAAGAATTAATTCTAATTAATAAACTAAGTCACATGGGGCAGACCATTCGGGAATGTAGGCTGCTCTCAGATATACATCCTTTCATACAATAGCATCCATTATAGGCTAACAATTTCTTCTTTTTTTTTTTTATAGG
Source organism: Nasua narica (assembly GCA_028533885.1). Taxonomy (NCBI): domain Eukaryota; kingdom Metazoa; phylum Chordata; class Mammalia; order Carnivora; family Procyonidae; genus Nasua; species Nasua narica. Next base: position 176,530,891 of record CM052800.1, on the reverse strand, counting down.
CTAACAATTTCCAATACACTTTCTCCCATCTATTTTTTAGTTTTTTTTTGGTTCCATTCATAACGATGGTACACATTCTTGGCCCCTTTCTCCTCAGGTTCAACCTTGTACTCTGATGATTGCTTCTCCTAGGAATTTTCCTGAGGCACCACTTCCTTTGTGTTGCCACAACAAAAATTAAATAGATACTCTTTCTACCTCTGGTCTGAACCTCCATAATCCTTTCAGCTGACGCTGCTTCCACTGGGACACGATTAGCTATTCAAGAAATTACTATGCACAGCTATTCAACAAATACTCTTAAATAAGACTGCCTTGTGCAATTTCCTATTAAATAGTCATAATCCACAGGTGCAGTCTCCGATCCACAACTTAACCCATTTCTTTAACACCCAGGGTAAACGATCAGATCTGGGGACTTCCCTGCTCTCTGTCCCTTCTGCTGTGAAATTCCGCCTTCGCCTACTTCTACCAATCCCTCCTCTACTTCCTTCCACTGATGCAAGACATAGTTATGCCCCTGAGTTCCACCTTGGGTCTTCTTGTGTGAGACGATGAGCATCACTGGGTAATCTCCTTCACCTCCATGACTTCAGCTAGAATATGGCTCTGTCCCTGGCACAGCTTAAATACTCAGCAAATAGTTGTAAAATGAACAAATCGAGGAAGAACCTCTCCAGTAACAGTCTCCGATTCTGTTTCCATACCCAAACCTCGCTCCTGGCCCCATCTGCACATCTCCATCAGCCTCTGGAATGGCTCTACAGGGACTTCTCAGGGGCACAGCAAACACTTAAACACATATGCCAATTAAAACCATAAGTTAGAAAAGATTGGTCTTACTTTCTATGGTTGGCTACAAGACACAACATCTACACAGTCTTGAACAATTCTTCATTCACTGGTAAAGCTACGATCACTTAGAGAATATCACTACACGGGGTTCAAGTGTTTAACATTTACTCCTTGATTCGGCTTTTACAATTTCTCTTGGTGGATCTGGGTGACTTTTCCTTAAGTCAATTTAATATTTTCAATGTCTCCAGATAGTCCTTATCTAATCGTTCACTTATTTGTTACTTAATATTTATTAGCAACCACGAATCAGTTACTATTATTCTAATTTGGGGAAGGATATAAAAAGACAAAATATTAAATAAGTGTTATGTACGAATGATATAATTGCCACACGATAGAGAGTAATACCAGTAGGGTAATTTAAAAAGACTTAGCAGTGCAGGATTTTCCGAATGATTGTATTTTTAGAGACTCAAAGGATGGAGAAGGAGAGCTGCATGTGGAAAGGCAGGAAGGCAGAACAGCCCATGGCAGGGGCAGCAAGGTTTGCAGTGGGCAAGAGCTCCCGACGTCCGCAAAGTTGTAAGGAGCACAGTAAAGGGGAGGGTTATGGGGCCAACGGCCTCGGGGGGAGTCCATCTATGCTGAGTAGGTGAGGGTGACCACAGGGCTTTAAAGGTAGGATGGTAAAAAGATTTTTTTTAAGTTTTTATTTATTTATTTGACAGAGAGAGAGATCACAAGTAGGCAGAGAGGCAGGCAGAGAGAGAGGGGGAAGCAGGCTCCCCACTGAGCAGAGAGCCTGATGCGGGGCTTGATCCCAGGACCCTGAGATCATGACCCGAGCCAAAGGCAGAGGTTTTAACCCACTGAGCCACCCAGGCGCCCCAGTAAAAAAATCTTAATGCACATTTTTAACTGTTACTTTGTGAGGAATGTCTCATACTAGTGCAAAAACTGGAACAGAAACAAGTTAGTAAGCAATTCAGTTTCTCTGAGAAACCCTGATGGCTTTTCCTAGCATACTGAGTAAAGACATGGAGAGGAAGAACTGGCAGGAGATTCTGGAGATGGACTCAACAGGACTTGGAGATTAATCGCAAGGGGGAGGGAAAGAGAAATATCAGGGTGGGTTCTCAGGTGTCTGGCTTGCACAACTCATTTGCTGAGATAAGAAAGTCTGACACGGGAGCGGGTTGAAGAATGCAGGGGTGCAGGGCAAGCCAGCAGACGTCCATTCCACAGCCAGAAGCAGAGCCAGGAAAAGACACAGGGGTGCGGAGAACTAGGGGAATCATGTAGCTTGGCATGCCAAGACTGGAGATCCACGACGGAATCCTGAGGAAGCAATGCCTCCCAGCGTTCTTTAGAGTGGCTCACGAGCTCATGACTCAAACGTTAGCACTGAGTTCATAGGCAGCCAGAGAATGTCTCACTGGTTCTCCTTTAGTCCATGGCACAAGATTCCCTGAATGGACTGCCGTTGAGGAAGCTAGCTTTGCCTTTCTTTTTGTTTCTTTTCTTTTCTTTTCTTTTTCTCTTCTCTTCTCTTTCCTTCCTTCCTTCCCTCCCTCCTTCCTTCCATCCTTCCCTCCCTCCTTCCTTCCTTCCTTCCCTCCCTCCTTCCTTCCCTCTTTCTTTCTTTCTTTCTTTCTTTCTTTCTTTTCTTAAGATTTATTTATTTGACAGAGAGAGAGTGAGCACAAACAGGGGAGCGGCAGAGGGGACATGGGGCTCAATCCCAGGACCCTGGGATCACAACCTCAGCTGAAGACAGATGCTTAACGAGCTGAGCCCCCCAGGCGCCCCTGTCCAGGTTTGACCCAACTTCAGTCTGGGGAAGGTCACTAAATTCAACTACAGAAGTGGAGACTATAACTTAAAATGTAGAGAAATTTCAAGGGAAGAGTAACATCAGTACAGCTGTCCCCAATTCTAAATTCAAATTGGTCTTTAGTGTCTTAGTGTCCCGCAAATACTTCAACGACATCATATTACGTGGAATTTATGAAAAGCTGAGCATTTCCTATTAAACATGGCATATTGAGTTCAGCCGTGGACATGCCTCTCTTACTCATGACACACTCCCAAGGCACAGCAAAGCTCATCTCCACAAGGACAGAGAGACAAGGAGACATGCCGACAGCAAGAAAATTTTAGAAGTCGCAAGGTTCACAATCAAGTGGAGCTGGCTTAGAAGAATTGATAAGGCTGAAATCGAAGTGGTCGGATTGGGAATTCCAGAAGCCATCCAATTTGCAGCGCGGAGTCCCAGAGCGTCCCAGGAGTGGGAGCCTCAGATGTCCCTGAAAATATGTGAAAAGAGGGCCCCCAATAGGAGGATGCGTGAGCATACGGACTACGGCCAATTGGCATCCCCAGACCCTGTCGCTTACCCAGGCGGAGACCTCCTGCCATGCCCAAACTTCATGAGAAAGCTGGACACTTTCTTCCCAGAGACGCTGCATCAATCAGCGGTCTGATGGACAAAGCCAAAGTGGAAATGTGTACTAAGAGAAAATCTATACCCTTGGAGGTGAGACTCAAGTCTCCTCCCCTTACTCGCCTGGGAGAATTCTCAGTGGACCTCTTCTCCTACCCAGGCAAGACTTTGTAGAATTCTTGGTGGAGGATATTCAAGAAGCCAGAGACACTGCCCGCAGAGGCTGAGGTTCGGGGTGCCCCCCGATGAAACCGCCCAGCACACCCCAACGCCAAATAAACACTAAATGCCATGGACATTTTAGTCCCTCTCTCTTAAATACGAGCTGGCATCCAAGCATCATCCATCAATTCCAAAAACCATCACTCTGAGAAAGACCAAACCAATTGATACACACAGAGGCCAGTAGAAGAAAACCTACAGACATCATCCATGGTCAGAAACAACCTCCTCATAAACTCGGCCAGCCGATTCAATCAAAATGCCCATAATACCGCAGAAAGTAGCCATGGGCCAGAATAGCCCTTTTCCAGGTTACCATTCTCACCTGGTTTGCTTTCAACTTCTGAATAATACATAAGACTTGAGAAAGAGAGATGCTATGGTATGAATGTGTCTCCCCAAAATTCAGACACTGAAATCCTAAGACCTGTAGTGACGGTCTCTGGAAGCTGGTTAGGTCACAGGGGTGGGACCCTTGTGAATGGGATTAGTGCCCTTCTAGAAGAGTCCCAGAGAACTCCCTCGTCCTCCACTTTGTGAGGAAAATGCCTTCTGTTAACCAGGTGGAGGCCCTCACCAGACCCCGAAGCTGGCAGAGTCTCGACCTCGGACTCCCAGCCTCCAGCTCTGTGAGAAGTACATTTCTGGCGTTTGTCTCCCCCACTCCACGGTATTTTGTTAGACCAGCAGGCATGGAAAGACGGAGACAAGAGCTCAGTCCCACTCCCTCATGGCGCAGTCTTATTCTGCACAATGACTTTAGTGCCGGACGCGTAATAAGTTCTCAATAAAATGGCTAATGTTGCTGTTTCTAATAACTAAGAAGATAGAAAAATCACAGAGATATACACAGAGGTTAAGGGCCATGACTTACAATGCCCAGTTTTTTGGCCAGTGCCTGGTGATTTCTGCTGAAGCAAATGAGAAAGACTTACCATGCTTCCTCCTTAACTGTGACCCCAGGTGCCAAGTTCAGCCATGTTGACTCTTCAGTTGTTGTGTGAGGTGTTGTAGGTGAGGTAGCCTGAGCAAGACACTCTTTCTGCTCTCAGGAAGGCTGTCTGAGGAAGGCTGAGGTGCTGTGAGTTACGGGCTAAGTGGGCTGACGTGTTTGCCAGGCTCGCAGTCACTGAACATACCACGAGGGGGCTTTCTTTCCTTCTGCTTATGGACGTAATCATCACTGTACTCAAGTCAACCCATCAAACTCATTCCCATGGTTTATGATCCCAGCACTACCAGGGTCTGTCTTCCTTCCTCCCTTCCTTCCTTCTCTCCTCTCTCCCTCCCTCTCTCCTTCTTTTTCTTCTTCCTCCTCCTTCTTCTTCTCCTCCTTCTCCTTCTTCTCCTTCGCCTTCTTCTCTCTCTCTCTCTTTTTGTTGAAAATACTTCGGGCTTTCAGAAGGTGGAAGTTAAATTAAGGCAAATAAAGAGACAGAAGAAGAGCTGCGAGCAGGCTCCGCACATTGGACATTGAGTATCACACAGCTGTTCCCCTCCCACGCCACTGCTGTGTGAGCATTGGAAGTCCTGTCAGGTCTGTGAAGGCGTTAAGTGAGGAGGCCACTGTCCCACCCAGAGGAGCTCCTACGAGTCCACTAAAGTCACCCCTCTACCCTGGGAAAAAAACACAAATGAAATTCTTATGTCTGGGACATTAATCTTTCTCTTGACTGGCATTCTGAGGCTCCGTAATATCTACCTCAAAATCCACCCACAAATGGGTGGGAACTCAGAAGAAATTCTCTTGCCTTAGGACAGCTTCAACTCCTATCTGGGGTCTGTCAATAAAGGGAATTCAGCAGCTGTGAAGGGGAATGGGAAAAGGGGTCAATGCCAAGGAAACAAGGCAAAGAGGCAGACAGATAACCTAGATCACAGCATCACTGTCAAGGGTAATTGGGAAAAATGATTGCACAGCACACATTCTGTAACACAACTGCTAATTAATCACCATCAAGGCAGTCTGACCCAGTAGGCAGGACCTGTGTCATCTGAACACTCACTAACGCCATGACACAGTATTGACTGGTTGTGGGAAGGACGTGTGATAGGAAACCCGGGCACATGGATCCCACCCCATTCTGTGTGTTCTCTTTGACAAGTCACTTAAATTCTACTGCCCTCATTTTTCTTTATCTGGAGAATGAGAAATTTGGATTCGGTCCACAGAACACTTCTGGCAGAGGTTACTAGGTCTGATCCAAATTTAAGTTCTCCTTGGCCAACACAGCCAGTGAAACTGTGTACTTTTTCTCCTCGTTGAGCTTCATAATGCATACTAAAGGTCCCTAAAAGCCTTGCATAAAGGACAAAGTCATTATCACTATTTCACACATGGGTGTCACCACAGAACACTTTTGATTTCCCTCAACACACTTATTAGCACCTAGAGCCCCAGTGTGTGACCATAGACCCGTCCAGCCATTTCTAGATCCTTTCTGCAAAATTCTTTAAGCCCAAGTATGTTCTTTTTGCAAAAGGTGCATGCATAATGAGATTAGGTCGACTGCCCTATACATACGTGGTGGTTTTTTTTATTGTGGTAAAATATAAATAACAAAAATTACCACTTTAACTGCTTTTAAATATGCAATTTAGTGGCGTTAGGTGCTTGTACATTGTTGGAACCTAGCATACGTTTTGAAGCCAGTTCAACTTCATAAAGTTGTATTTAAATAAACCCATTAAATCTTTCCCAGTTCATTCCCCAAACCCACGGAATCGGCAGCATCTTGTAACTCCATGTGTCCACTGAATGCCCTCTGAAAGCAAGCCGCCAAGCCCTCTGCTGAAGGGAAAGCAGGGCCTCCAAATACTGCAGTGACTCAACTTCTTTGAAAGGTTCTTACTTCACACTGAATTCTCATCAACATTGAGCAGGGATATAATTAGATCTAATTCCCCACCATGCAATTTCCTATGCACTGGGATGAATTACTAATGTAGCTGCTGCTTTTTCCAGCTATTTGTGCATTCTACCTATAAAAACTATCCCATAATACTCTCAATTCCTCGTAAGATTAAAATGTCTGCAAATGGTGTTCCTCATTGTAGAAGTACATAGTTGTTGATTTTAAGAATCTACCCCTAGGGGTGCCTGGGTGGTTCCATCATTAAGCATCTGCCTTCAGCTCAGGTCATGATCCCACGGTCCTGGGATCGAGCCCCAGATCAGGCTCTCTGCTCTGCAGGAAGCCTGCTTCTCCCTCTCCCTCTCCCTCTCCCACTCCCCCTGTTTGTGTTCCCTCTTGCGCTGTCTCTCTCTCTCTCCCTGTTAAATAAATAAATAAAATATTTAGAAAAAAAGAATCTACCCCTAAAAAAATAAATAAATAATAAATAACTAATTAAAAGTGAACTAATTAAAATAAAAAATGAATCTACCCTTAAGTTCATTCTACCTGTTCATGTCTGGGAAACTCCATTCCCCTGCTTAATAATGATATATAATATTGGAGGGCATGCTGTTGAAAAATGCATGAGGTAATGTCAGAGAAAAAAAAATCAAAGGCAAACCATAATTTTATTTGAAATAGGAACAACTCATTATTTAATCATGTTTTAAACATTTTTCTGAATCATAAACAGAGAGACACTGATTATATCTTAAAATTCAACCTAACGGTTATAACTTAATGCAGGTTTCCCCGACCATCCACAAATAAAAGTTTTCTATGAAACTTTTTGTAACTTGAAATGTTGTAAAGCAAAGAAGCAATTATCATTAACTTACATGGAAAAATTTTTGAGCATACCCAGGTTCCCCAAATTACTTCTTTTAAGTGTTTCTGAGAGCTTAGGACACATCTTATGAAACAGATGTACAAAATAAATCGATATAAAGTCCAGATGCTCACAGATAGAGGTCAAAGCTCTGGGGGTTGGGGGCTGGGGGCTGGGCGTGGCTCCAAGGGAAGGAACTGGGCGGGGTCTCTGGGCCCCTCCAGAGCACCATCTCCATTGGGCTCTCCTCAATGCAAAACCAATGTTGAATGTGGGTTTCATGTTTCTCCTTCTTGTTTTTTTTTTGTTTGTTTGGGTTTTTTTTTCTTTTGTTTTCGTTATCATTTGTTTCAAATTTGTATTTAAATTCTAGTTAACACAGAGTGTAATATTGTTTTAAGGAGTAGAATTTAGTGATTCATCTTACATATGTTACCCAGTGCTCACCATAACAAGTGAAAATTCTCGGAGAACTTCATTTGCTTGGCGAAAACTGGTACTAATAATGTAGGTCTTTTGCAAAAGCAATGGGGCATAACATGAATTTTCAAAAAGCAGGGGATACCTGCATGTATCAAATTACTCATGAATTTCTGAATTTTAAGCTTTAGGCGGAGGCTGTTTTCACATTTTATGGTGATCAGTATCTGTCTAAAAATAATGATAAAATGCAAAATGCTTAAAATCTACATAAAATGTATACAAATCAATTCATCACAATTTTACTTCACTTTTTGCCTCTATTTTAGCCTATAGTTCATGACCGTCAAGCACGCAAATAAATCACGTTTTCATCTAGGTGGAAATAATCAGCTACGGTACATTGTCATCTTTCTGTTCTGCGTTATCATCAAATAGTTAAAACGGGGAAAGTGGTAATTCGAAAAATGTGTCACAGGGGAAGAATGTTGTCATGACGATCTGCCACACGACGGCAGTTTCTCAGGAAAAGGTTTAAATGAAACAGATGTGAGCCTAACCCAGTCAGAGAGAAATGAAACTTTTATCGCACGCATTCTTACAGTGAAGTGGCATGTACAATCGGCCAAATAAAATCTCTACCTGTGCATCTCCTTGTGCATAATTGTCTGTCCAACGTAAGAATGCTTTTTTTACTGGAGTTTATTTAAAGTTGAATTTCTTATTGAATTATTTAATGGGTCGAAGCTTCAGAGACTTGTTAAAAATATATCCACCCACGGATAGTTATTTTCAACCTACTCAGGTAATCTAGAGGGGCAGAGCCAAAGGACACACATGTGTGCACATCATCCCTCCTCACCCTACAAAACTCTCAGAGGAACAAAAACAAAATGAAAAAAAGCAGTGACAGTGAATTAACACCATTATATGTTAAGTGTATAAATAAAACAGTCACCAATGTTCAAAAGAGAATAACAGTCCACTAAATATTCTGTAGCAAATATATAGATAAATATATATTTATTAGATATATATTTAAATATATTTAGATTTAATATAAATACATATTTATATATTATATATAATTTTTATATTGAATATATAAATAAAAAATATCTTACATTTTCTATAAATATATAATTTATTTATTCATATAAGGATGTAATATTTATATATAATATATATTTATATAAAATATAAAATATTTATATGCATTTATATTTAATAAAAATATACAAATATAATTATTTTGTAATTTTATAATTTTATAATTAAATATAATTAAATATAATATATATTTATATTAAAATGTCTATCCTTCCTAAAAAGATGCAGGAATAAAATAAAAACATACAGAACTAATTTAGCAGAAAACACAGCAGAAAATATAAGTATTAGTGATGCAGAAATTTCAAAAAACATTGCAGGAACAGAACCTACAACGAGTCAACATGATTTGCTTTACCACTGATCCTATAAAATGGGGGGGAAGAAGCAAATAACTTATTATAAAAGCTATATTTTTTTGCATCCATATCCCATAACATCAATTGCCTCATTAAACAAGAGAATAGCACTATAATTATGGAAATCATAAAATGTATCCCTTTAAAAAATTTAAGTGTCTACTATGTGACTAATGTGACACTAGGTTTTAATGGAGGATAAAAAACTTAAATTAGCAAATTTCTGTGCTTTTAGTGCTAACAGTAAAGTTGAGAGGTTGAAATGCAGAATTCATTTTCATGTAGTCTTCACATGACTCTACTTTGCAGATAAAATAAGAACTATTTGGATTTAATTCAAAAAGATACATGCACCCCAAAGCTTTTCACAGCATTATCGACAATAGCCAAATCATGGAAGTAGCTCGAGCGTCCACTGATAGATGAATAGACAAAGAAAATCTAGTGTAAAATTAGAAAATTATGTGAATATTACTCAGCCGTAAAGAAGAATGAAGTCTTGCCATTTGCAACAATGTGGATCAAGCTAGAGAGTATGACGCTAAGGGAAGTAAGTCAGTCAGAGAAAGATAAATACCAAATGATTTCACTCATACATGCACTTTAAGAAGCAAAATAAATGAGTAAAGGTAAACAAGACAGACAAGCCAAGAAACAGACTCTTAGCTGTAGAAAACCACCCGATGGTTATCAGAGGGGAGGATGTGGGGGAATGGGTGAGGTCGGTGATGGGCACTAGGTGATGTACAGAATTACTGAGTGGCCAGACTGTAGCCCCGAGACTAACTACTATGTTAACTACACTGGAATTAAAATGGTAAAAATTTCATAATAAAAAAATTGTAAGGTACAGGTAATACCATCATCCCTGTAGACCAAATGAGCCTGAGTTTACCCTAAAATTGGGTGACCCTGCAGGTGAAATCATTAATCACAGGAGCCTGTGGGGTCTTTTCTGAGAAGAAAATCGTCCGAAGAAGAGTGCTGGGTACATAGGGAAGGTCCCATCACAGAAAATGGCACACATTGACCACTTGAGTTCTCTGTCCATCCTCATGGTTGCTGAGGAAGGTCCAAGTCAGACGGACAGAGCTGAGTGACCACATTAAAATCATTAACTACGTTCACAAAAAAGCCGTGCGAGGTGGCAGCTGTGACTAGCGACCTCCTCAGTGGGCTGTGAGCCGCTGAAATCTCTCTGGCCAACACAGCTCTCCCAGCACTCGTCTCCTTCCCCACTTCCACCGAGAACCACCTCCACTGAATCAATGCCTAATGGTCTGCATGTAGAACGGGAGAAGTTGCTAAGGGGTCTGGTCCCTCGG
>CM052800.1:176435896-176520388 GCA_028533885.1 Nasua narica | reverse complement strand
TGAATCCTTCCTACTTCACTACCTCCTATGCTTACCTTCCAGGCAACGCGTGCTTTGGGTTCCTCTACAAGTCAATGCCAATCCTTTTCACTGTCTCGTTGCTTTTCTTTCATTTTCCTGGTCCCTCATGGCATCAGTTCTTGGATGTCTTTCTCTCTAGTCTCACTTTCTAAGGAAACTTGACCTTCACATTTAAATTTATCTCAGACATGTGTGTCCAGCTCTCTGCTCATCATCTTCCTTATTAGGTTGCACACACCCTGACAGTTGGCTTATCTTTTTGGTAAGGAAAGTTTCTGAGTTAAGCTTTGATGTGCTGAGTCATTTCCTTCAAAGGGGGCTACCTCAGAAAAAGGGGTTGCAAGGCATCCCCTGGGTAAAGAGTCAGCCGACACTGGCCCTAGGGTGCCTTGGTTTTAGAAATCTAGGTTGGTTTCTGCACCTGACCATTTGGGCCTCTTGATTTTTCTCTCCCTGCACCACAAATTCCCCTTCTTATGTTTTAAATCCACCAAACCCTAGCCCCCAACCCTCTACTCCAGTAAAAGCAGGACCCCAGGCAAATGTGCACCTTCTCTCTCTATCCGTGACCTTACTGTGTGGCCCCAGGTGGGCCTGGAAGTCTCCATTTTCCTAGAAGTTCCTGATGGTCACTGCTGAGGACATCTTGCGATCCCCCAGCTAGAACCGCAAGGGCCGGCCCAGCCGTATCACTGGTTCCCGACAGACATGCCCTGAACCTGACCCCTGGTCTCCTCTCAAATCTGCTCTCCCCCCAGCCTTTCACAGCTTTCTAAAGAATAACTCATTTGTGAGGTGCCTGGCCAGCTCAGTTGGTAGAGCATGTGACTCTTGATCTCAGGGTCGTAAGTTTGAGCCCCATGTTGGGTGTAGATTGTTTACTCTGCTCTTTCTCTCAAAAGCTAAATCCGATACGTTAGCAACTTCTGTTAGTCTCGTTCAATAGATCCCGAGATTCTGACCCGTCCTCTCCACCTGCTCTCTCCCATGACCTCTCGCCTGAATTAATGCCCAAGTCTGAAGCCGGATGTGCCTGCGTGTCCCTTGTGCCCTGGAGGCTGTGAGCCACACGGCAGCCCAATGGTCTTTCTCGCACCCCAAGTCACACCGCCTCTACTCCGAACCACCCAACAATAGCCTCAAAATTGTCAACAGGCGCCCATTATGGGGGAAAACTGACCTCCGACCTCCGGGGAGCATCCCCCTGCCGCTTCCCCCGCCCCCCACCTCCCTTTCCCCTGCTGCACCTGCACACCTGGTCCAGCCTTAGCCCCCCAGACGTGTTGGGGACCCCGCCCCACACGCTCACAGGGTTGACTAGGTCACCTCCGACACGTCTCTCCTGTGAGGCCACCCTTCCTGTCCCACCTCCCCATCTTCTCACCACCTCCTCTGCGGGGCCTCTGCTCTGATCTGGGGTTTCCCCAGCACGCTTACGATGACAGCAAGTGCGACCCTGCACATACTCAGCTGCTCAGACTTTTCCCTTCTTCCCTCAAAGCAAGGTAAATTCCAAGGGCGTGGGACCTTGTCTGTGTTCTGACTCCAACAGTGCAAACCATATGGCTCAGGGTGACAAGCAATAAACGCTTGTTGATTGAATCAACATAAACATCTGATTTTTTAATAACAAGCACCCTTAAAATTTTGCAAATTTGTATTATAATAACCCTGAAGTCTACAATGTGGTCATATCATCCTCTCCTGCTATTCAACACGTCCGGCACCAGAACACTTTACGCACATGCGTGCGTGCGTGTGCTTGTTCACGGGTGCCTGTGTGTGCAAAGCTTATTTTCTCCATCAGACTGTGCATTTCATGAGAATGGTGGTATCTCCCCTCTCTGGAAATGAGTTACAGTGTCTAGCAGAGGGAGTGAAAATTATAAACTTGGATATTTTTGAATTGACATCTTTCACCAAATGATTGTAAGATTCAGGAGTCCCTTCTCATTTTAACAGATATTGTGGTTGCCATAAAAGCAATTTACATTTATCAACACGTGCAACTCCTGAAGCCACACTCCACGCTATGTGTAATTCTCCCCATTGCATAGATAAGGAAAATTAAGCACAGTTAAGATCACAGGTGACCTTCTCAAGCCCAGGCAACTAATGAATAAGATAGCTTGCATGTGATCCAATGTCTCCCTCATTTTGACATGTACGACTTAAAACCTTTGTTTGATTAGCTCGTAATAAATGACCATGAAAGTTAAAGTATGCTCTAAGTGGTATAAACACTAGCACACTTTCATACACGTGATTGATTAGACTGCTCAATTATTCTGGCTAATAAAGTCTATACTACAAAGAGGTCTTTAATATTCATGAAAGACACATCCTAAGATGTTTTAAATCCCCAAATTTGTGATTTCCAAGTAACTCACAAGTTTCTCCTTAAATATAAAAAAGTATCACTGAAAAAATCCAGTGACTTCTGCAGAACTTCAGAGACTCTATAACTATAGAATTAAAGTGCTTAAAAAGGTCTTCAAATAAATGCCATCATTTTTTAACTTTTATTTGGTGTCTGCCTCTACCTTGGACAACCTTTGCATTGTCACTAGGTTTTGTAGTTAGTAAGAATCAATTATATTTTCATTAATGGGATCACTTACGCCACCCCCAAATTTAAGACTCTATTATGTGATTTCCACATCTTTAATCTTCTACCAGCGAGGCTGGCATGACCTGTGTAAGTTTCAGCTTCCCTGCCCACACTCAGCCTTGTCATACACACAGGTCACCCCTAGTGTCCTCTGTTATTTGAAGGGAAAGGGGAAAAAAAGGTGCCTTTGGTTAAGGCACCTGCTAAACTAAACAGTATGTGGATATAAAATAACTCAAGGAGGGCATTAGGAAAACCGGCGGGACACATACTTGTGAGTGGACTGTTTCAATCCCACGTGAACTGCACATTGTGATTTTAGGCAAATGCTTTTTCTCCCCCTTGAATTAATCCTGCTGCGACTGGGAGAAGCCACTTGTCACCAGAAGCAGCGAAGCTACACAATGGTGGGAGGCTCAGAGCGCGGGTCCCATCTCACGTGACGTAAGTCACGTGGCGCTCACAGTGGTTTTCCTCGTCGGAGGAGGGGGTCCCACCTGCCTCGCAGACTGTCACAGAAGTCACCCCACACGACAGATGTGCGGATTCTGACCTCACACACGGAACGCTGCTACTCTTCCCCACTTCTCCCTTCCAAGAGCGGAAACTGGAAGAAAACTGTATATATGTATTTTTTGTTGTTGTTAAAGGCTGAGCAAATATGACTTTCTGTGTATTCTTACTACATTAAATTTGCCAGCAGCTCCACTCTAAGATGCTGCCCAGCTTCCCTCCTCACTGCAGACCCTCGGCGGTGAAGCCGTCTGAGACTAAGAGCAACATTTGCTGGCCAGTCCTTGACGTCCAGGCTTGAGAGTGAGATCTGTGGTGACAGGACTTAGCCAAAGGCAGCGACCCTCGTTGACCCACCCAGGACCTCAACCCAGATGGACAGGGCTGCATCTAATGGTACTGCCTGTCCAGGAAAAATGCACCAGGCACATCTATAGAAATATCTGACGAAAGATCAACTATCAGCTCCAAATAATTGTGTTGTATTAAAATTTGTGAAAATCACACACAAAATATATGTACCCCTCCTTCCTTCTTTCCTTCCTTCCTTTTCTTTCTTCCAGTGTTCCTTAGATCTGCTTGGTGCTTTAGAAGTGATCAAAATTAAAATAAAATCAATCTTTCTTTCTTTTTCTTTCTTTCTCTCTTTCTTTCTTTCTTCTTTCTTTTCCTTCCTTCCTTCTCTTCTCTTCCCTTTTTCTTTCTTTCTTTTCCTTCCTTCCTTCCTCCCTTCCTTCCTTCCTTCCTCCCTCCCTCTCTCTTTCTTTCTTTCTTTCTTTCTTTGGCTCATAACTTTAGAGACCACTACCATCCATAGGCGGCCTTGATGGAAGAGTATTCTATCTCAAGGCTGTAATGTATTTGAAGGCAAAGAAGAAAGGGAGTGACTCTTCTGGTGCCCTCGTCATGCTTCTGACTCTTTCAAGATTTCCACATAAGTATTTGATTGTTGTTTGATATAAATATCTGAATTTATAACTTCTCTCTTGTGCTTCAAACTCTGATGGTACTGACACATATCTGTCCCCTAAATCATACACTGTCTGCAAGGAATAATTGACTAGGATTTTCTCCATTCAAGAGCGGAGAATCTGGATGGCTCAAGTGGTTCATGTCTACAAGGAAACGAGATGAAGGGGAGTCACTAAGTCTTTCTTCCCTGCAATTCCCACTCAAAACTAAAGGAGACATAGTTTAAACATGTGTCCTAAGTTTGGAGGTGGAGAGATAGGGTCGGAGAGCTCTTGTGCAGGGCAGCCCTCTATGGCAACAGGACTGTGTTAGTGCCTTGTTCCCAGGACGACACCCAGTGGGGGCAGCGGGTGGCTTGAGTACCAGGTGTCGGGAGATCTAATACAGATATCTTCCTATTGCTTTACTTTTTTTTTTTTTTTCTTTATGGGACAGTCTCTTGGATGAAGACAAAAGGAGAAACAGGATGTTGAAGTTCACAAGAATTCTTTGTTACAAGAAGTTTTCTGTGGTGGAGCCTAATTGTGTTATTCATAAGAAAGGAGGAAACAGGAAGAGAAGAAGGGTGGTGTGGTGCAGAGAGGCACCTGCCGACCACAGCCCTACAGATACCACAGCCCTACAGAGACATCCTCTAGGTTTATTAAAGCTCATTGTTCTGGGGACCAGCACTTAACTACACAGTTGGAAAATGTCATGGAATCCAGCCTTCCAGCCTCAAGAACAATGGCCTGCATTTCAATAGGCAAAGTAACATCATTCATATGGAAAACATCATTGTCTTTTTTTTTTCCTTTTTCTGTTTGAAGTTAACACTGTTGTGACAGGGAAAACAGGCCAACGTGTGGACAGATGACTAGCTACCCATCTGGGGCCTGGATTTTAAGTCTCTCTTTTAGCTCTTCTACCTGATTCACGGTTTTGACCACGAGGGGTTCTCAGTGATTAATATGGTGCAAAAAGATCTTTGGGAAATGCACGGATAATACCTAAGACGAAAGAGAGCCCCTTGAGGATCCCTGGTCACCTTTCATCAGTTTGCGTTTGCTAGCTGATGATTACTTTTCTATACGTAGTGAACCTAGTCCCAGAGAATTTCAGGCGGGGAGCATATGATGGGAGCTGTAATGAACCAGGTCAACCTAAAAGTCTTGATCTGGTGAGACTGACACCTTGAGGGTCACGGGGCAAGAATTGCAGCAAAACATTCCAGCGTGGGATGGGCTCAAAGGTGAAGGGGCTCTAAGGGGCTTGCCTGTTGATAACTTCTGCCAAGACCCATGTCTGGGGAGGTCCAGGAGCTATTCACCGCCCAGCATCAGAAAGAGAAGCCGCTATGCCAATCACTGACCTGGGGGAGCGCGCTTGCCAGAAGAGGGTAAGAGAAACAGGATTCCTCTCCCTGGGCCTGAACACAGATCCCAACATGACGACACTTGACTCGACCCGAAAGGATGAGTGGAAAGGGTGCACTAGCCAAAGGAGAAGCCGGCGAGGGCGTGAGGGGTGAGGGATGGACCAATGGGCTCCATCTGTGCGGGGGGGAGGGCGGGCAGCCCCCCAGGGCTACAGGCTCCTGCCAGACACAGGGCTCTGCACCACTCACCGACTGTGGGGCAGCCTGGGGTTCCCCGACGCTTTTCTCCGCCCTTCCTTCCTGACTTCCAGGGAAGTGACGTTGCTCCCCGCTGCCAAGCCCATCCCCCCTCTCCCTGGCTGGCAAAGACCTGCTTTTCCCAGAGGTCTAAGCTCAGACAGTGTCTGCCTCAGATGCCCCTTCTAAGCCTGTGTCGTCTTTTGGTGCCCCTTCCCTACAATTCTGTACTGAATTCTTACTGAGTCGTGTGCTGCGTTGATGGTTTGCATTCTGGACTCCACAGCACTGAAGATAGAACCTGATGAATAAATACATGTGAAATGAATGAATGCACGCATGCATGCCTTGGCTTTGGACCCCCCAGAGCTGGAGGGCCCAGGGCAGATTCTGCACCGTGGGTGAGGTGCTCTGTCCACCTGGGAGTGCCTCCGTTCCCCCTCGGGGGCTGCAGATGAGGGGGGAGTGCCTCTGTTCCCCCTTGGGGGCCGCAGACGAGGGGGGAATGCCTCCGTTCCCCCTCAGGGGCCGCAGACAAGGGAAGGGAGAGTTTCTCTTTTCTGGTGTCCGTTCCAGGCTTCAGGTTCTGGTTCCCTGACGTGACATCAGATCTTTAGCTAAAACACGTGAGCATGCTCATTGACATACACCTTAAAAAAGCAGGATTGCTAGCAGTTTTCGAGTCATAGCTTCACCACCTGGACCGCACACTGAGACGAGAATGGGCTCTGGCTTCGAGGCGGGGGCTGCCTCACCACGAAGCCATAGACCGGCCGGCTTGGGCAGCAGATGGGCCCCTCTCCCAGTTCCGGAGGCTGGACGGAGTCACGACCAAGATGCTGGCGCCCATAGTTGCTCTTGAGAGAAATCGTCCCGGCTGACAGATAGGTCCCTTGTGTTGTGACCTCTCGGGGCCCTTCCCTGACATATCTGCACAGAAAGGGAGAGTAAGCCTATTCCCTGGTCTCTCTTTCTCTCTTTTATAAAAGGTTTACTAATTTACTTAGAGAGAGAGAGAGAGAGAGAGCAGGGGGAGGGGCAGATGGAGGGGGAGAGAGAGAGAGAGAGAGAGGGACAGAATCTCCAGCAGACTCCCCATTAAGGGCAAAGCTTGTGCGGGGCTCCATCCCAGGGACCTGAGGTCATGACCTGAGCTAAAATCAGGAGTCAGACGCTCAGCTGATGGAGGCATCCAGGCGCCCCTCTGGTGTCTGTTCTTACAAGGCCCTGCCCTCATGACCTCATCTAACCCACATTCCCTCCCAGAGGCCCATCTACGAAAGCCATCACTGGTGGTTGGAGCTTCACTGTGTGACTTTGGAGGGTGCGGGGCACAAACCCTCAGTCCGTGAAAATCTCTATCCGGGCAACTTCAAGAACAAGACATTTCTCTCCCTCCGGCCCCTGAAACGCGATTCATTCCATCTCTGGCCCCACTGTGCTTGACTCACCTTTGGGGCCCCTCCTTGTGCAAGCTCCAGGGTCGACCATGGATGGGAGCAAATAAACCACTTGAATTTGTCCGATTTCATAGGCAACAATATAAAACCGACAGACAAAATCGCATCTAATATACATCTTGACCATGTGCGTGGTGAGGGTGGTTTGAAAAGCCACTCCACTTGTTTTTTTTTCAGTAAACAACATTTTCTAAATAATTCTACATATGCAAATCTACTACCAATGCACAGAATAATATTGTCTTTTTTTTTTTTTAAATAAAATCCATCCCATCTTGCCTGGCAGCTCCGTGGGCACCAGGAGTGATGGACGTAAAAGGCACAAACCCCCTGGAAAACGCATCTGCCTCTCCCAGAGTTCTCCTGAGAGGCCTGCGAACTACTGTCGTGAGAGGAAAGTTCTCAAGTGCGAGGAAGAAGAGACCAGAAACGCCCACTTTCCCTTTTTTCTGAAGCATTTGTTTTTGTCACTTGAGAACACTCCCGGGAGACAGAGGGAGCGCATTCTGTCCTCCTCTCCTTCCAACTGGCAGCCCGCCGCCGAGCAGCCTGAGAGGCGAGATGCTGGGGCCGCACCATCCAAGGAGCCACTTGTGTTTACAGTGGGAGCAACCTTGTTGCCAAAACGCAAAGCAAAAGGAAGAGCAACCTCGAGACTGATTGGTGATAATGACTCCAAGCAAGGAGGTTAATGGATACTGTGTCTTCTTTGTTCCTGTGGCTCCCGTAGGCCCAGCGGGGAGCCTCCAACAGGGCCCCCTGCAGAGACACACCATCTGGCATCAGGACCGTGATACGGTCGAGGCACCACGTCCTCAGGTTGGCACACCACTGGCTCGTCCATTACCTTGACTCCTGAGGGGCTTTATTTGTACCTGGCACAGGGCTCGGGATCCTCGCAGAAACAAGGCTGGAGGAAATACAGCAGGGCCCAAGTCAGACTCACTGAAGCTCCGTCCTTCCCGGGGAAGGGGGCGGGCGGAGGGGGTCATGCCTGGAGCACAGCCACTGGGGAATTCCTCCCCTACAACCCAGGAGTCATGGGGACTCCTAAACACAACAGAAAACTCTGTCCATGTGACACTTCCTGAGACACTCCCTTCTAGATAATTTGGGGAACAGTTAGGTGAGTGTGTGGTTTACGAAACTCAATGCGAGAGGTAACTGACAAAACGAATGTGCTTACCAATTGAATCTGAGACTCGAAAACTGCTTCCCGAAATAATCCACCCAAAATTAATGCTAAATTAATGAATTAGATGTGCTTCTTTAAACCCTTCAAGCTTCCCTTTATCTGTAAACAGCAATGATACCCATGCCTTCAAAGTCTGTGCATTAAAAGCACTTAACACGGTACCTTCTATGAGTTGGGCCCTTACTGAATTTTAGACCCAATTATTAACTCTATGTTCCTTCCCCAAATATGTAATTCACTGACTATAAGGCAAAAGAAACCTTAACTGCTTGTAATTGGAATGGCATAAGTTGAAATCCAGAAATAAGTTCAAGTCCCGTTTCCCCGAGAAGCAGCTGTCCCGCAGCCCAATTATTTTCTCACACGTACACCGTGTGAAATTGCTATCCCCCTGCTCCCTGGGCTGGTGCATTGCCCTGGAGAGAGTCTGAGCTCTTGAAGTTCAAGGGCCACAGCTCTCATTTCTCACTGTCCCCCTTGTAGCAAGCAGCCTCCGTGCGCGTCAGCCCTGGAGACACTCCTCCTGAGCAAGCACCGCTTCCCCCCTGCACCCCTTCCTCACATGTGGACACCTCCACGCTGCCCACAGCAGAGACCATCTTCCCCCACTGCCCTTCTAGTCCGATCATACCTCCTGAGTCAAAAAGGGGAAGGCAGGTGCCAGGTTTTGGTCAATGGTTTCCGCTCATCAGCTCTGCTGAGTGATTATTTATTTTGGAAGCAGACATTCTGCATGTTGGGTCCCAAAGAGACTCAGGATAAGAGTGTTTCTATTCAGAAGTCAATGGGGACCAGGAAGGCAAATCCCTGAAGCCATCAGGAACTAAGACTTCAGAAGAAATTATTATCTCTGAGACTTGGTTTCCTTTCACAGGAAATGGGGGTAGTGATTAATTCCTGGTCCTCTTGCTAGGAAGACTGAGTGTGCCCGCCCTCTCTCCGTGACCATCTCCATGAAGCTGGGAAGGATGGCCACCTGCATATTATGGAATTTTAGCACAAATGTCCAAACTTAATCATAGCCAGAGCTTACGATCAGACAGGTGTGGCGCTCACGCAGGGTTCATCCTCCAGACAGCCTACTGAGAGAGGGGCTACTGGTATACCTATCTTTCCAAGAAGAGAGTCTTCAGACAGTGGAATTGCGTGCTTTGTCCCAGGTCAGAGCAGCTGAGAAGCAGCAGAGAAGAATCGGACCCCAGGCAGTCTGGCCTGCCCGCTCTCTTGCACGCACATCGCACGCTGCTGCCTTCCTTCCGTGATGGTTAGAAAGAAGGGAGTGCTTATCTCCTCAGGTGCCTTTGCTGTCATTGCACGCAGATGTAGGTGCAGGGCCGAGCACTCGGAAGATGGCCAACTCATCTTCCGTCTTACAGAGTGGGAGCAGATTCGTATTCCCGTGCTTTCCTTCCGGGATATGCTTTGAGGAGGCCGATCCGTATTTACCAGGTATTTTTAGATTAGAAGCAAAAGAGACCAGCTCAATCTTCAAATCTTTATGGTCTCTCTTGGGTTCTTCCGGAGGGGACACCCATGTGCTTAGTGACCCTCATCCGGGCCCAGCAGGGCCGCGTGGCTCATCCCTCTGTGCCAGGCTCGGGGACAGTCCTGGAGCCATGCATGGGACCGACTGAGGTGGAAATAGACTCTTGCTCTGAAGAAACTCCAGGTGCAGCACAGAGAAGAGACCTGACGAGATAAACTCTTCCCTTACAAGGTAAGTAATCTACCAACAGGATTTCCTTCTCCTGAAGGAGATCTGTCTTCCTTATAAAGTGGAGAGGGCGAAAAATGAAATAATCTGTACCTCACAAAGGCAGAAAAGACAAATCAACAGCCAGTATATTTTTTGAGCTTTGGGTTAAATTAATCATTAGACCCAAACATGGGATGCTGTACATTTTTACCGCAGCACGGGGACAGCAGGGAAGGCCCTTCCCTGGCCCGGCTACTCTGGTTGGTAAGATTGGATGATAGTCTACACCGCTGCTCCCAAAACCAGGTTTTGCTGAAGTATCCCAAATCCCGAAATAAAATTAATTTCAATTAGTTAAAAAGTTTAAGCTCATGTCACACAGTATTTCCTTACGGGGGATCATCTGGCTTAAAACAACTCATTTCCCAAATAAAAATCAGGCAGTTCGCCAGAAGAAGTCTGGGGAGTGCTTTGGAAAAGCAGAGACAGGATTTCGTGCAGGAAGCACAGGTCCCGCTAAACTCAGAAGCCCGTCCCAGTGGGGCTGGCGTGGTCGGGAGAGAGGCTGCGTCTCCTCACCTCGCTCTGTGAGCACCCCCAAAGTACTCCAGGGACCCTCTCTGTGCCACTCTGTCTCAGTGGACTTGTTGTGAAGCTGGCCAGGGTCGGGAGGCCAGCAGGCCTGAGGCAGCCAAGCTCTCTCTCCCTGCAGAGCTGGGGGTCTCACCACCTGCAGGGGAGGGCTGAGCCTGACCCCTTGCCTTCCTGGCATGTGATTGCCACCCCGTGTCCCTGACCAATTCCCTCTGCACCCGCATTCCTGGGACACGTGGCTGAAGCTTGCCACTGTCCCCCTCTCTAGCCAGGAACCCAAACTCACGCTCTCACGTTCACTGGGCACAAGCTTGTCTTCCTGTTCGCTCTGGAAGACGGGTCACTTCAAATGGGAGAAAGACGGCGCCCCGTTAATAATGACAATGCTGTCCTATTTATATTAATTCTATATTCACAGGAAGGATGAGGAAATTTATAAAATTTCTGCCTGAATTTGTCTATACTATCTTTTAGGAGTAAAAAAAGGAAAGGTCATGTTACCCTTCCCAGGGCTAGCTGTTTGCATAAACAAAAGTGAGCTGAATTAGTAAAGTACAGATACATGCTTTTACCTCCAAGTGTCTTATCAACAATTTCTTAATAAGACACACGAACCAAAAAATATACTAATCAAGTCATCTATTTCCTTTTAGAAAGGGCCAGATACGATGTGACGAACCTTTACCAAAAAAAGCCTTTTACTTAAAATATAATGCAAATATTGAAGATAGAAAGTGTTGAATTTTCTTACCAAAGTTAAGAGAAATACTACTTAAATCAAGATCTCTAAGAAAGCAGGATCATTTAACCATGAACTATTATTACTTCTGGTCTCTTTTATTTTCTCTTTTATTTTTTTTAATTAATTAATTAATTTATTTTTTGGCAACAATGCAGAGTTAACTGCAACTTATTTTAACGTGTCCAAAGAATTTTCTCGGGAGCATGGATGGTGCAAACCTATCCTGGGATCTCCGAGGAACATTTTCGTGGGAAGTCTCGGATTATTTTGCTAACGGAGCTTGCCCACATTCTGGCTCCCACCCGCCCAGTAAGCATCACCACTGAGCACCCTATCCCGGTCTTTTCCCTCAGACTTCAAAACTCACTTGTGAACTTACTTCCACATCTTAGGTAAAAATCTGAGATGAGATGTAATGATTTGGAAACTCACTTCATTGCAGGTGCTTTCTGGGTGTCTCTTCTTGCATTTTATATTCTTTCAGTTCAAAATCCAATCCCATTTCCAGTACCTTTCAGCAAATATTAATTTTAGACATGTCTGACTAATCTCTACAAATGGGGTCATGATTTACCATTTTTTTTAATACAGTTGATTCCAACTTTATCCTTCCTTTTGATTTTCCTGTGCTTTTTGTATCTCATTGTTTTATAAGTAAGAGCCCAAAATTGGTTTTTTCTTCCCTCTTATCTGTTGTGTGTTTGAAGGGCATAGGCATTTACTTAGATAGAAGGATTTATTCATTCAAAGATGTGGGACTGCAAAGAAATGTGGTAACATAAAATTAGTTTTCCTGTCACGAAGTTCTGACAGGTGTATTTTCCAGGTCTGCCCTAGGTCAGTTCGGGTCTCTCCCACCAACATCTCAGTGCAAACCCATCTGGTTGACTGACACTCTCTCCCTACTTGTCCTCCACCAATTCACCCGCTAGAATGCATCGTTCTGCCTCAGCCAGTCTTCCTAAGCAAACACATCCAGAGCTGACTTCCTACGTAAACACCATCAGTGATTCCCCCCAACTTAGAACAAAGTTCAACACCTTTGCTTTAGCCCACAGCCCCTGAACAGTCTCAACTCAGTCCATACTCGTGGGCGTTGCCACCTTCTAGAACTCACTCCCTCACCCTTTCGTCTAACTGGTTTTTCCCCAGCTTTACTGATATCTAATTGACAAACAAAAATTGTACATGTTTAAGGTGAACTGTGCGATGTTGTGAAAAATGTACAGGATGTGAACTGGCTACCACAATCACACTCATTAATGCATCACAGAGCCACCATTTTGTGTGTGTACGTGAGTGTGTACGGTGGGGACACCAGACATCTACTTTCTAAGCCAACTTCAAGCAGACAACACGCTATTATTAACAGGAGTCACCATGCTATCCACTAGGTCTCCAATTGGAGAAGAAGTCATAACAACTCCGAGTGGGTGGTGGGCGCCAAGGACTGGGGGAGGGCTTGAGGAGATATCGGTCAAAGGGCACCAACTTCTAGTTATACGATGAGTAAGTTTTGTCTAACTTATTTTATCTTCAGGTTCTCATCTGTGAATATCAGGTCTTCAAGGAAACTCTTAATGCCCTAATTAATGCCCCTTGTTATTTATACTTTCTCATAACACTGCACACTTTTGGGGCAATGCAATCTAATTTATGAGGGCCTCTCCATGCAGCCATGAATGCCTGTGTCCTGGGGGGTGGTGGCCATTCACTCTCCACTATAAGTCTAGTGATTCTCCCAATGCTTGGCATGAAGCAGGCCCTAAAGAAATACCCGAAACACAAGTGCATGAGATTCTTCTGTAGAGGAGAGACAACTCACTGCTCAACTCTTGAAAAGAATGGCGGTGTTTCTTCCATCCGGGTTTTTTAAACAATGGAATCGGTGTTGATTTTTCAAAGAGAAACAAAGAGAGAAGGAGAGAGATGGAATGCAGGAAATGAAGACGTTATTCATCACACAAGTTTTCATGGTCTCTTACCAACTGGCTTGAAACAATTTACGATGTCAAGGCATCAAAACGCAAAACACTCAAACAAATAAGACAAGTTCATCTGTCCCTTGTCTCGCACTTACTATCACCCAGAAACAAAAAAGGGCACACTAACTTACGTAACGAGGCAATATTTTAGGATCAGAATTACATGGGTCTTTATTAACACACGTCTACCAAATTAGATACACTTCTCAAAATGATAGATTAACAAAAATCTTGAATGGAAAGAACTGTGATTTTTTTTTCCAAGGAAAGTAGATAAGAAAATTGCTAGTCTTTCTAAACACGGTAATATGTGAAAGCTGTAGGGTGAAGGGCAGAATAGAAAATTCATAATAGTGTAATTACAAATGATTAGTAAACATGAAAATGTGCAGCCTCCCCGGTAATCAAAGAGCTGTAAATTAAACAAGAAAACACTTTTCCCCCTAGCAAATGAGCAGCAAATAAAATCTATCATAATACTTCAAGCTGTAATAGCCCAATTGTAGTGAGCATAAATTAGGACAGACTTCTGGAGAGTGGAGAACAATTTTCCAATATTTATTAAGTACCTTAAAAAGGTTTTTGACTAGATTTCTCCTTCTTTCTCATAAGCTGTGTTAACGAAAGACTCAGAAACGGGGGCAAAGGTACATGTGCGTGTACCCGTCTATGGAGACAGACAGACATAGACACAGGCCAGGCTGCTGCTGGTCCAAATGGCATCTTTGTGTGACTGGAAATGGGCATTCCCCTTTCTAGGTGACAGACAGGCCACCCAGGGCTCCCCATTCAGGGAGTGGAGCCCGGGCCAGCCTCTAGAGGACATTCAGTGGCGTCGGCGGAGTCTCATCTGAACAGCCTTGCAGGGGAAGATGGTAATCCGTCCCTTTATTGGAAGGAGGGCAGGGAGGAACCCCCCAATTCCAAACTACATCTGAATAACGGGGAAGTCATTAGGGAAACTTTAATACAGCATTCTGATGAAAGAGTTGGGTCATTAAAATGGATGTTTTAAAGGGTTTTTAAAGCCCAGGAAATATGATAAATATAAAATGTAGAGTGAAAAGCCAGAATACGCAATTTTTTTTAAGAGAGGGAAAGAGGGGCTGAGGGGAAGGGAGAGAAGGACAATGTTAAGCAGGCGCCATAACCCAGCAGGGAGCCGTGCTTGATCTCAAGACTCTGAGATCCTGACCTGAGCCAAAATCAGGAGTCAGACACGCAAACAACTGAGCCGCCCACGAGCCCCAGAATAGGCACTTTTTATAGAATACAGTCACAAACGTGTTAAAAAGCAAAGGGGAAAGAGACTAGTGTACCTGAGGTTTTCTCTGAGTGGAATAAGGAGGATGATTCTCTTTGAACTCTATTCAGGCTCCTTCCAGCCTTGGGGAGCTTCACGCGAGCACTGCCCATTCTTAGCAAGACTCCTGTCCAGTCTGTGAAACCAGAGCCCCTCTCCCTCGACATCTGAGTCCCCCCCATATGTGATGGGATTCCCAATCCCCCACCACCCCGGATGCCCGGATGATGACAGATGGCCTGAGCTGCCCTCAGCCAGAATCCCCGTGACGCGTCATCTTGGTGACTTCCAGCCACCCTCTCCTAAACTGCAAATCCCCACGTGGCCCCCTGTGGGCACAGCTGAGCCCCATCTCCCAATACGGCTGCAAGACCCCAGCTCAGCAAACTCCCCACCTGTGGCTGCTTTCACAGAATAAGTTTTCCTGAACCATAATCATAGTGTTTTGTGTTCCACAAAGCCAGCCCTTGCATCGAGGGCTCAGGAGGGAGCTCAGAAAGTGCTCCCCAGGGGGTGAGGGGATCCAGACAAGGTGAGGGGTTAGAGCGGGGCAGGCCTGAGAGGTTTTGCACGGAGGCATCTGCTCATGGCTGAAGGAGGGAAGGCAATCTTTTTGGCTGTCAGGGGAGACAGGGACTTGAAGAAGATGTACTCAGGTCTTTTCCTTACGCAATCTCATAAACAAGTCCTGAAGATGTTGGTCAGGTGGAAGTTAGCAGAAACTGAAGGGACTGTGCAAGATCTCTAAACCCCATTCATAGGGGTGCAGGACTCCCAGAAACAGAATTGGATTCAGAACCCTTCTTCTGCTAATCCACTGTCTCCCAAGGGCCTCGCTTTATGACTTACCCTCCTCCCTGAATGGGACCCCTAATCGGTGCTGCCTACTCCATGTAGCCATTCCCTAATTTCAGACAGTGACCTTGTATTGTTTCATCACCAGAGAAAACAGAGAGGGAAAGATAACCCTTAAATGAACAGACAGGTAAATAAATTGTCTAGCTTCCTTCACGATTCCTCCCCTAGCCGCAGAAAACAGTGACAGTTATTACAGTTCCTTAAAGCACACACGTGCATGTTACAACCCGAATAAATTTCCTTCTCACGCCATGAGACATGTACAACCCGAATCCGCAAAGAAACAAAGAAGAAACCTATCCATCCACCTCATCATTCTGTTTAGTATCCAGGGAGGGGAGAACCAAATACAGAGGAAACAAGGTTGTCCTTAGAGTAAACAGAGTAGGATTTTTGTTATTGTTTGGATTTCTGGATATGGTTTTCTCCTGCAAACACATGATGACCGTTGGGGGACTGACTACCCAAAGCTACTTCTGTGAACAAGAACCAGGAACAGTACGTGGGAACTTGTTAGGAAGCCCGGATTTCAGTCTATTCTTTGCAGAGTGAAAATCTGCCTTCAACCAAGATCCTAGGTTATCTATAGTCACATCAATGTCCAGGAACTATAGCGTAGGCTGCCCCAAGCTCTGCACCCAAGAGAACTCCTGGGTCCACATGGAGGTCAGCAAGTTTCTGGCAGAACCCCTCAGGTTTAGCCTGGACGGACCAGGTGATGATAGCAGTAGCGACTAAACTTGGAATGTTCAATGGAGAACCAGGGCACAGATAGGATGTTTGGCCACCACAGCATCTTTGAGAGACGTGCAATGCAGAATGACGGCTACCAGCCTCCCAGGTGACAGGAGCCATGGAAACCGAGCCTCCAACAGGTGGAAGCGATTACTAGGGATGTTCTGCTATGTATAAAAGCCGGTCTTCAAATTCATGTCAGATGGAAAGCAAAACATAGTTATGGATATACGGCTTTGGCACTAGAACAGTAGTTCAAAGAGGGTTATCGAGCTAAATCAGGGTAATTCTTTTCTTTTAGGCTTAATGGGAAAATGCCACATAAATATCAACTATTGCAGATTTCCCACCCAGAATGCTACTCTAAAAATCACATATGCTCCTTAAAGCTCACGGTTTTTACATGACAGATTTGAATCGTGTTCCTTGTTTTCACACTGTATATCTAGAAATTCTATTTCTGTTACTGCAAGGACACCTTTATAAGACTGAAGAGTTCCAATCAGAGCGAAAGAGAAGGGGTACGTATTTTTTTTTCTAATCAGAACTCACCCCTAAAAAATGCCAAGTAGGTATGAGAAGAAAGCGTCTAAGTCTTCCTTCTGGGGTCACTGCAGGTAGATACCTTAAGGATCCTAAATGTTTGATTGACATGATGTATACAAAAAACGTAACTCTCGCAATTTGTTGCTACTATTGGTTAAGAGTAGATAAACTTGAAAATAATCAAAAGCCTACAGAAAAAGCAAATGGATCCACTTCAAAAAAAAATCACATATGTATTTAAAACATAAACTCTCCCTTCCTTAAATTAGAAAGTCTGTATTATAAGTATTTTTCCCATCTGTCTGAAATGAATCATAATAATTTGAATCTCAAATATGTACTCCATATAAAGAGATGGAGAGAGAGAGGGTGGAAAGGAGGAGAGGAGGGAAAGAGAGAAAGAGGGAGAGAGATGGGTGGGCTGAAGAGGGGAGGCAGAGAGAGATGGAGAGAGACCAAGGGAGACCAGGAAAGATACAGAAAGGGAGAGAGATTGTCGCCCCGCAGGCTTACCTCTGTGAGCCTAGTCTTCCGTAAGCAGTAGCAAAGGATGGGGAGAGTAAATTAGGGCCACCTACCACGGACACCGGAAGCCCATGTTACCCGACAAAACTCTTTATAAAGAGCCTCGGAGCTGCCGTTTCCCGATCTGTGGTCTCTCTATGCCTTGATGCCAAGTGGCGTGCTGACTGATAAGATCCCAGTTCACAATTAGCTTAGTTCCTCTGGACAAAAAGTTCCTTCCAGCTCTTTACTGAAAGCTGCAGCCCAAGGAACCCCAGAGACCCAGGGTGCATCTGCTGAACCACAGGGGAATTCTTCCTTTGAGGCTGTCTTTAAGCTCTCTGATAAGAAATACTATTCTTGGTGATCATGTCAGTCCCCATACCTAATTCTGTTGTTTTTATATTTCCTCTCTCTTAGCAAAAGATAGCATGCACAATATCGACAAATGTGCACAACCACATAATTACACCTCGACGAGGAATATTTTCCATGTAGGGTGCTTTAGCTGATGACTTCCCCAATGTATTAAAATGTATTTTCTGGGGCCCCTGGGTGGCTGTCGGTTAAGCTCTACCTTCGTCTCAGGTCATGATCCCGGTGTCTTGGGATCGAGCCCCATGTCAGGCTCCCCCCTCAACAGGGAGTCTGTGTCTCCCTCTCCCTTTGCCTGCTGTGCTGCCTATTTACTCTCTTACTCCATCAAATAAATAAATATCAAAAAAATAAAATAAAATGCACTTTCTTTCTAAGCTCATTAGGGCTATATATCAAGGATACCTTGGGTGTGCTATGAATGGGTGTGCAACCTGGGTCAGTTCTTAGAAGGGCCCTACGTTGGGCTTAATGTTTTACTCCTGTCTTGAAATTCATAACCCGTGAACAAAGAGTTTTTTCACCAGACCTTGAAAATTATGGGGTGGTCCTGATTATAATGATACCATATATTTTTCCCTTTTTTAAAAAAAATGTAATTTGATTTTGAAATACACAAAGATGTGTCATAAGAATTTTCATTAAAATGTGTCTTTTAGAATAAGACGGATCTAAGTGTATGTAGCAGGAACAGACTCCTGCAAAAGATGAGACAAGAAAAAGCAACAAAAATTAAATCAATTCATTTTTTTAAAGAAGGAAAATAGAGCAATGCATTAGAGCTGATGCATAGGGATTTTAATGTCAACTATTAATGAACTTACTAATATGTACCATGAGAAACCAGAAGATTAGAGCAGGGTTATTGTCTAACAATACATTACATGGGAAGAAGGAAGATATTATTGATGGAAAAATTATTGAAAAAAAAAAAAGAAAATAGGTTCCAGAAGAATAGTCAAGGAATTTGCCAGTGTAAAGGAAAAGTGATATAGGACATTTGAATTTTAAGCAAATGTGCATTGAGTTTAGAGCTGGAAACTCTTAGAAATAGCCAAGAAGAGTCATTCTGTAAACACCTCTTCTTCAAAGAAACTTTATGGGAAAGATTATAGATGTTACCAAAAAACACAGAAAAGCTATGGATGAAGTGAGGAACTAGTGAACTTGCTAGTCAACAAATATTGGCTGGGGACCAGTTACATGCGAAATATTAATCTAGTCCTAGAAATGTCAGTTTCAAGGCAGACAAAGCCATACCCCCATGATCTACGGAATGAAGAGGAAAACGTATAAATCACCTTATCACAGCGCGACTTTCCCATCTACATCTCTTTATGTCACATAATACAGTTTCCCTAGAAGAACCCTTGTAAAAATGAGGAATTTGCCCGCAATGACCAGTATTCAGCTCATTACTCTTGCTACCTCATCGCCTGGTTATTTTTCATGAAGACCACTTTTTTTTTTCTTTTCTTTCTTTTTTTTTAAAGATTTTATTTATTTATTTGACAGAGAGAGAGAGAGATCACAAGTAGGCAGAGAGGCAGGCAGAGAGAGAGGGGGAAGCAGGCTCCCTGCTGAGCAGAGAGCCCGACGCGGGGCTCGATCCCAGGACCCTGAGATCATGACCTGAGCCGAAGGCAGAGGCTCAACCCACTGAGCCACTCAGGCGCCCCTCTTTTTTTTTTTTTAAAGATTTTTTATTTATTTATTAGAGAGAGAGACTGAGAAT
This sequence comes from Nasua narica, assembly GCA_028533885.1. Taxonomy (NCBI): domain Eukaryota; kingdom Metazoa; phylum Chordata; class Mammalia; order Carnivora; family Procyonidae; genus Nasua; species Nasua narica. The sequence goes on along the minus strand of CM052800.1, from coordinate 176,500,949 downwards.
GAGAGGAGAGAAGGTCAGAGGGAGAAGCAGACTTCCCACAGAGCCGGGAGTCCGATATGGGACTCGATCCCGGGACTCCGGGATCATGACCTGAACCGAAGGCAGTTGCTCAACCAACTGAGCCACTCAGGCGCCCACCACTTTTTTTTCTTGATGTAGGACTACCATATACACAATGGTATATCGTTTTAATCACATTATGTAATGCTCCACAATGTCATGTTACTCAGTGCTCATCACGATGAGTGGCTTCTTAATCCCCTTTATGTATTTCCCCCAAGTCCCCATCTACCTCCCCTCTTGTAACCACCAGTTTGTTCCTTGTATTTGAGAGCTTGCCTCTTCTGTTTCTTTTATTATCTTTGTTTCTTTGTTCTGTTTTTCAAACATCACATATGAGTGAGGTCATATGATATTTGTCTTTTCTGAGTGACTTCTTTCACTTAGCATTATACCCTCTGGGTCTATCCATGTTGTTGCAAATGACAAGATTTCACTCTTTTTTATGGATGAGTAATATTTTATTTTGTGTATATGTGTGTATATATGTATATGTGTGTATACATACATATATATATGTATATGCATATATGTATACACATATACACACATATACATACATACATATACACAAAATAAAATATTACTTGGCTATAAAGAAACTGCTACAGTTTTTGTATTTATTTATGTGGGCAACGTAGGGTCGATCATAGAACTGGATACCATTTCCAGATTTTAGGTTTCTGCCTTCTGGACTACCTAGAACCCGCGTGGCAGCCTCCTTGGATATCCTGTTTACCTCGCTGTAATTTACACATTCTAACTTTCTCTTTTTGTTTTTCACATTCATGCACAAGGAAGCAAAGACTTTTAAGAATTTCTTACAATAAAAACAATATTCTTCCTAAATGACATGATACAATAAAATTACAAAAAGTAAAGTAGGGGCAGATTTCAAGTAAATTATTATCTACTTAATATGCAAAAGAATTATTTCATAATATGCTTTCTTTTACATTTTTATACCAGTACATTTTCCATAATAATCTTCTGAAAATATATAATAACTGTTAAGATTTGGAAGCCCAAAGGCTGAATATAGAAATTGCAGGGACTGTAGAAGGCAAGAAAACCCATAACATCAATTGTGGATACCATTAAAATTGTATCACATTATTACACAAAATAATGCACATTATTATTTTTTTTTCTGGAGGCAGAAACGTGAAAAAAAAAAACTCCTGTGACTATTTTCACCCATATATTGGCATTACACATAAACAATAATAAAATATTCATAAAGATCTTTTTAAATCATCCTTTGAAAATCACTTTCCCTAATCTTCAGGTTAACTTGGCTCTCTGTGATGGAAGATAGGTTTGTAAGTCAAATCAGTTAATGATGCTCAGGTGAATAAATAAAAGAACTTGACTGTTGAATGACAAATTTTTATTTTTAGAGAGCATTATATTTATATGCAGTCTCAATTTTCTGTAGCAAATGGGCTGTTTTGTAGTTAGAAAAAACATTGCTTTGGACACAGGTCTCAGAGATTTCCATAACTTGTGCAATGCTCTGTAGCGGAAAGACGATGGGACAACTCTGAGAACCTACAAGTCTTGATCCCTAGTCACTGACCTCTTTGCACAGTCCTCTGAGGTGCAACCACTCTTGAGCACTTGTGAGAGTTTGATCATAGCCCCTAGAGCTGGCTTCCAGTGCGCTCCCTGCAGAAATTATTGGAGAACACAGTCTATCCTATCTGGCTATCCCATCGTAGTTAAAACAGAAATATGCATCTTACTTATGAATATTTCTGAAGTTTTCACCACTACACCACCTCTCAAACGTGATGGTTCTCGCTTTTCCTACAAGCACATCCTCTTTCCCATTGACTAACTCCCTCATTCTCTCAAATCTTTGTCCCTGTATCACATTCTGAATAAGATTTCCCCTGACTACACTATTCTATACTGAGAATGACTACTCGTCACCTAGTCCCTTGACGTACCCTATCCCAGCCATTGCCAACCCCCTAATCCTGCTCTCTTTTACTGTATAATATTTATCCACTGCTAATGTAGGATACTTAGCAAATTCATTGTTCACTGTCTGTTTTTCCCCACTAGAATGTAAGGCAACAATATTTGCTTGGGTTGGTCACTGATGTATCTCAAGAACCTAGAACACACAGTAATCACTCCATTTATGTCATAGGAAAAAAAAAAGAAAGAAAAACATCATTTAGCACTAAAAACAAACAACTAAACCATGAAATAGCACAGAGGAACCTGAAGTGCATTTTACTAAATGATCTCAATTATATGACTTTCTGGAAAAAGGAAAACCACAGAGCCAGTAAAAAGATCAGTAGTTGCCAGGGATTGGGCAAGTCGGGATGAATAGGCAGGGCACAGAGGATTTTTAGGGCAATGAAACTACTTGATGATACAACAATGATGGACACTTGTTATTATACGTTTGTCCAAACCCACCGAATGTGCACCAACAAGAGTAAACTCTAAAGTAAACTATAGACTTTGGGCCATCATCTCATGAAATGTGGGTTAATCCACTGTAGCAAATGTGCTACTCTGGTGGGGGATCCCGACGATGGAGAATGCTGGGTGTGCATGGCGGCCACATGTCTATGGGAAATCTCTGCGCCTACCTCCTTCTTTTTGCTCAGAATCTGCTCTAAAATAGCTAAGTCTTAATTAAAAATAAATTTTAAAAAAGAAGAAACCGTAGGGTCGATCTTAAGAAAGAAAAGGGGGGAGGAAGAAGAGAAGAGTTTCTTAACATGAATCTGTACATACAGTCCACCTGGTAGGAAGCTGACTGAAGATTCAAGATGGTAGCCATCCCATCTCTTCCTAGACAACATGGATGATTTATGGGTCACAAATGGGCCCATGTGGCCCAGTGTTCTGAGCAGTGCAATTACTATTTGGAAGAATTACATATCTCTCACATGATGTCAATCCTTAAAAAGTAAGTCTGGAAAACCAATTTTCTTTTAATAACCACATGTGAGTTATAATTCATGGATTCACCCACATCATAAAACAGTCTCTTCTCCCTCATGTTCAATGCTGTTCTAATGATCATTTCTAATTTTAGTTCTCAGTAAATATTTCTTTTTCTGTACACGTCCCTTCGTTGAACAAATCTAAAGGAAGCTGGAAAAGATAAAACTGTAAATATATATAAATACGCCAGTAACTCAAAGATTCTTTTTTTTTTTTTTTCTGTTAAAAGGCTTAATTGTACCGGGTGGAAAATTTTTTTTTAGAATATGCCAACACTTTGTCGCTGTTTACAGGATGTACTCGCTGCCCTGATGAAGAATGCCTCTCAAACAATAAGGTCTTAATAACTGCTCAGCTTTTTCTTTAGATGACATCCTTCCCTGAATGTGAGTGGCTGAATTGATTAGACACTGATAGTTCTTAAATCATAGCTAATGACAAGCATATTTTTAGCTATTGGACACAAATTCAAGCCAGTGACATGCAGGTGCTTGTGACAAGCTGTACTCCCTATTTTTCTGCCAATTTTCTGAAGGCTACCTATAAATCAGTGTAAAAATAAGAAGAAAAGAATAATGGTATAAAGCCCAATAGAAAGGAGAATATGTGATAGAAAAAGGTGAATGAGCTTACAATAAATGAAAACTGTAACTGTTGAGAAGGGATGTTCTCTTCTTTGATCACAAGGGTATATGGAACAATTCGAGTTTTTTTTTTCTTCTTTTAATTGTATTATTAGTATTGGTTGACGAGCACGCTGGATGACTGACATTATACCATATTTATTTCTGAGAAATTATCATGGAGAAGAGCCCAAAGGCAATCAGTCCCCTACCCATCGCCATGCTCAAGCAGTCCATATAACCACACAGAGAATATAATGGTTATGTTAAAATAAATATTCTAAATGGTCTCTGGCACATTTAATTAGGGGAGTATTCCAAAGAGGACTTTTTATCCTAACCCCAAACTAAGCAGACAGGTTAAATTTGTCTACATGGCAAAAGCTGGCAGATGAATCATACTCTTTTCTCACAGAATGTTCTGGGATTGACTGGCAGGGAGTGTGGACCTTGGATGATTACTTGTCAATGCACCTTGATCTGCTGGTATTCTAAGTTGTAAGTGTGTATATGGGTGGGATGGAGAGGGCGAGGGAGAGAGGTGTGGTGGAGGAGAGGGGTGGGGGTCAGGGGATGTGCAAGGCAGCAGGGGATTCGGTGGAGGTGAGAGGAGAGCGGACTGCAGGCATAGAGAGCTTTTTAACATATGACTTGTGTTGGAAACTCTAAGAATAGAAGACAGTTGCATCTGGGTGGCTCAGTGAGTTAAGCGTCCAACTCTCAATTTCAGCTCAGGACATGATCTCAGGGTCGTGGAAAAGAGCCCCATGTCAGGCTCCATCCTTAGCATAGAGTCTGCTTGAGATTCTTTCTCCCTGTGCCCCTCCTAGTCATGCTCTCTCTATCCAATAAATACACAAATGAAATCTTTAAAAAAGAGAGAATAGAAGATGGCCACCAGCAATTAAGTTGAAATTGATGGATAGGAGAACAGTCCTGAAGATAGAGGCCAACGACAATGCCATTCTGGTTCTACAGCATATAGAGAAAGCAGGGAGAAGGAGGCTATAATAGCTTAAAACAAGATAAAAAATAAGCAAATGTGGACTTTGCCCTTTTCTGCCTTGGTCTCAGCCAGTCTCCCTTAGTCTTCTTTCTGAGTTGTCTGCTAGAATCACCGAGTGTGCGTGAACACTCAAAAATTCCTATAACACTATCTTTCTAGGAATAATGGGGTGAGTAAGGTGCTGGACTTTTCATGCAAACTTTTTTTTTAAGTTATGTATTTCCATTTCCTAGCTATTAAAACAAACACTGAGATTAAGGAAGAAATAAACTTCGGGGACGTGTATGAGACTGTGTACCAGAGACTGGTACTTTTTCACTGCTTTTGACAAGCCAGGAGCACTGTCATGTTTCATCAAACACTGTAAAATGTTCCTTATAGTTTAACCGCAGATCAGAAATTGCTAGTTGCCTACCCAATATCCAGTCTCAAAAATATTCAGAATATTAATAACAGATCCACTTATAGTTTGGGGGTGGAGTACCCAGCTAAAAACCTGAACAGACTCCAGTGAGGAGTGAATTAGCAAATGAGACACTATCATATATCTCCTTGGGCAGATGAGAGTTATGGAAACACTTTAAGTGGGACATTCATCGCAGGTACAATTTGACACTTATTTTTTTTCTTCTTTACAATTCTTTAGTGCAGATCATGCGTCCAGTATAACTAGAGAGGCAGCAGCCACTTTGGACTATGAGGAAAAGGCAAAGAGAACTGCAGGTACCCTGGTCCAGGCCAGCATGGATCACTGAACCAATAGCAGCAGCTCTCCACACTTGGAGCTCACTTTTAATAAAAGCGAAATAAGCTCCATGTGTTTAAGCCACAGTCCAATCCTTGGTACCAGCAGTAGAATTTTCTCATACACATGTCTTATAATTACATTGCAAGTTTATGAAGGAAAGAGACCCTTGTGAGACCACCTAACATCCCGCTTCACATGTCCTCCCCTTCTCCACTCTGCACCCAGCATATCCCTATTTTTTTTAAAGATTTTATTTATTAATTTGACAGAGAGAGAGAAAGCACAAGTAGGCAGAGAGGAGGGCAGAGAGAGAGGAGGAAGCAGGCTCCCAGCTCAGCAGAGAGCCTGATGCGGGGCTCAATCCCAGGACCCTGAGATCATGACCTGAGTCGAAGGCAGAGTTTTTAACCCACTGAGCCACCCAGGCACCCCTCCCTCCTATTTTTCAAGACAAAGATAAACCGATATTTCTAAAAAGTCTTATGTCCTCAATAACCTGAGACAAAGATAGTCATTCCCTCTTCCTTATTCATGTTGTGCTTCACATTTTTTCTACTATACAATTTGCAATTCTGTGGTATGTGTATGTTTGTGTGTGTGTGTATCCTTCATCAATTCTTTGAGTCATGGACTAGAATTTATATTCTTTTGTATTCTCACAGCTTATAGAGCTAAGGTATAATATCCCACACATAATAAATGTCTGTTGAGTGAGTGAATGTATTTTCCATGCACAAAACATTAGGTGATGCTCTGGAATATAGAGAAAGGAGGATGATGTTACTTATTCTTGGAAAACATCCAGGTTGGGATCACTGAAAGCAGTAGAAAGAGACGATGAGAAATATTTCCAAGGAAATAGGAGTTTAACTGCAGGGCTTTGGTAAAATTTTGCAGGAGAGATAATATGTTCCAATTGGAGGTGAGTAGAGACAGAACAATGTGAGGGGAATGAGATTCAGAAACCATGGGTTGTGACGTGAAAGGAGTAGAGGGGAGGGGAGGGGAGGACCAGACCCTCAAAGAGGCACATAGTTGTTTGAACATTCACAGATTCTACACTGCAACTCTTGCCTCCTCCTCAGTGATTCTTGACTACACCATCTTGTGATTTATAAAATTATATGTTTGAAAACCAAAAAAGAATGAGCATATGGGAATTTTGCCTCTATTTTTGTGCTAGACAAATCGTCCTCTTTGCTGTCACCATCACCACCACCATGAGCTTCACCTCACTACCAAACAGGTGAGAATGGGCATGCTTCTGGCCTCACCTACAAAGGGATGCTCAACTCTAGACTGCCAGCGCCATGTTGTTTCCCACTACATCTGCATCTTCCCTCTTCCGGACTAATAAAGTCAGTTGATACCTATGGGAGTTACTTCCCTCAGAACACAATGGCAGGATTTAGAGTCTAGGTAACACTCATTCAGCCAGACTATATAGTTTCACAGCAAAATAGTGGACTCCACAATCATTAGCTTCAAGACAACATCAGACCACGGAGGTGATGCGGGTCATTTTAATCTAATCCCCTCGTTGACTAAGACAACGTTGACTTGACAAGAGTTTACTAAGACAACTCCTGGCAGTGCTGAGAGAACCATGCTGGGTGTCAATTAATGTTCACAGGCATATCGATTCCCAGTAGATATTATTTTAGTTTTTGTTTCAGTGAATGTGTTCTTTATCACACTCATAGTTGATCAAAGCCCTCTCATTTTGGCAAGCCTAAGGAGAAGAGAGCTGTTGGGATGTGTGGTCAATGTTCTTCAGCCTAGAGCCCCAATATAAGAAATAGAATAGCACCCAATAGGCAGGAAGTAAAAATTGGCCAACATCCACTTAATTTACAGTGTTAATATTAAAATTATTCTATGCATATTTGCTCATTATAGAAGATCCCATTTTAAAATTCAACAGTGGATAGCCTGGTTAAAGTTAGCAATCTATTCTTTGTCTTCTGGAGTTTGCATGCTCTAACTTACGCAGTTTCTTGTGAAGGTGATTATAATTGATTTGATAGTTGATTTTATTAACAATGAAATCACATTGCATCATTTAGTTTGGACTTCACAATTATGAATACATACAATAAGAGTAAGATAATTCATTTGTCTTAGATATTGGAAATTATTTGTATCAATTGTTTATATTATATACCCTGAATATAAACATAAACATGTTTTTATGAATTACATATATTTCAATAAAACCCAAATGCAATTCCTTGGCCTGATGCCATCTTCCCCTTGTTCTCCATGCTCACCTTGCATACCTCCTTCTAGTCTTCCCACCATGAACGTATCCTGGGATGGTCAGCACTGACTCCTTTCACCATCTCGTCCCCCCATCTCATCATGATGCCCAGTAAAGCTTTGCAGAGAATAAAAATAAATGCGAGGTGGGAAAGGTCAGTTTGTAAATAGAGCATGGAAAGAACACTACCTTCTAGGTGCAAAGACTGCATATTTCCATGGATTTTAGGCATGCTTGGACAACTCATTTCTGGACTACTTAGTTCCTCCACAAAATGCTTTGGGGAAACAATAACAAAAACATCACCTGGACCAGGGGCATTTCTTAGGCAACTTTTTCCCATCACTTGCTTCTGATTCTGCATCACTCAAATTAAGTGAATCATTGTTAAAGTCAATCTTTCACTCTACAGTTTGGGTCCAATGTCCTTTGTTTAACAATGTCGATACTGTAGAGCGAAATGAACAATTCTGTAGATGGACTTGCATCTGAGTTTCTAACTCCTAACTCTGGCCTTAATTGTATGATCTTGCTCTGACTGCACACCCCTTATTGGTCTCCGTTTCCTCCTCTGAAAATAACATATAATTGTGAGGACTGAAAGGCTTAACACAGAACTGGCAAACAGGATGTGCTCAGTGAGCATGAAAATAATAGGAGTAGACGTGCCAATTGAATATAAAAACACCATTTACTTTAATCTTAAAGACCCTGTAGGAGGGATCACCATCACTTTAGGGAAAACCACAGTGAGGCTCAATAGACCAGTGGATGTGGGTTCGCCACTTCATAGGTGGGTGCCATGACAAGAGGAAACACCCCCAGAGACAACAGGGTGCCAGAAGAGGGAGAAGCTGGGAAGGATGCATAGAGAGGGCATAGAGCCTCTAACAAGGAGCTCTGCAATGGAACTGAGAAGTTACGACCTCAAACAGCGTACCTTTGTTAAAGAATAGCTTTGGCCATAAAGGCCACCATCACATAAAGAGGAGCAATCCTGGCTAAAACAGTTCAGAAGGAGCATGCTGAATTTATCCTCCTTCCCTCCCGCCCTGGTCCGCTAACCTCAAATCACAGGCTGCAGGTGTTCCATCTGGAAGAGGTATGTAATTTCCAAATGACGCAAACTATTGGTACCAAGCCATCTGGGGAATTTGCCTGTGTCATCATTTTAAAATTGATTGTCTCTTCTTAGAACTTTTTAATACCATGTTCTCCATAGTATATGTGAGTCATGCCCACCCCATTTGTAACTTAGGGCAAATTACTGAAAGTTTGACCTTGAGTTGTAGATTATGGTACTACGTTTTTAAGCATGAGAAGTTTTATTGAAAGAGACTAATATCATTCTGCCATGTATTTTAATTTTATTATGCTGGTCTTACTGTACCCTTTCTGCTATAGTGTATTATTTTATAATACAATTTTAAATGATAACTATTTTTAACCATCCATTCAAGGGTTGAATAATTTTCTCTTTTAGAAAATTAAATATTACCATTTTTCTTCATCTCATGTATAATCATGGATTTACACTTTTCTCCCTCTTTTAAATTGATTAAGGATTTCTTCTTTAATGGTTTTAAGAATGCCTATACTTCTGGGTAATTTTAATATTTCTGAGCCTTTTTGAATAGTTATGCATAAAGCGTTTTCAATTACATTTTTCAAATTAGGAATTAGAGACATATAAAAACCTGTTCCTTCTGGATAAAAAAAAAATAGGTGAAAGTTTGTCCCAGTGTTGGAGGAACAAGAGAGTTCCTTGTTGCACGGAGTAGAGGGCATAGCCTTCTCAGGGGTCAAGCGTAATTTCACTCTTACTTTGCACTCTACGCCTCTCTCCTCTCCTGGGTCTTCTTATTTCTCAAACTGAAGATAATCATGCCGTCTCCCTCATAGGATTATCATCCGCACTAACCGTGTGTGAGATTGCACGCAAATGGCAGACACGAGTATCAGTTATTGTACTTATTATTACCCAGCTGTGCTGTACTAATCATCCTGCACACTTTATCAAGTCTAGGTTCACAATGACCACACTCACTTTGAAGGTAATAACATTTTTCAAAATTGTTAGCGTCTTAGTTGCTTGGGGCTGCCGTTGCAAAATACAACAGACTGGGGGGCTTCATCAACTGGATTTGGTTTCATAGGGTTCTCTAGAGGCTGGACATCCAAGGTCAGGGTGTTGGCTGATTAGGTCTCTGGGAAGAGCTCTCTTCCTGGCCCAGAGGTGTCGTCACTCTCTTCTTGCAGTGTTCCCACTTGGCCTGTCCTGCTTGCACATGGCAGGAGGTTGGATCAGAAAGGAGAGGGGGGACCATTCTGATGTCTCTTCTGATAAGCACAACGATCCAATCATGAGGGCCGTGCCCTCGTGACTTCATCTAACCCTAATTACATCCCAAAGGCCCCATCTCCAAGTACCATCACATCAGGTAATGGTGTGGCTGTATGGATGGGGAGGGGACACCGACATTCTGTCCACAACAACTACAAGGCTGACCCAACGGAAACCGAAGAGGATTCTGATAGCATGGTGTGCCGATAAAGACTTCCTCTACGACAGGGACTAGAACAGTTCTCATTTCTACCTGGTCTCCCCTTTACACCTTGTTTTACTCCAGGAGTAAGGGATAGAGAAATTTACTTTACATACTTAACATACTAAGGTTCATAAAGTTTTACTCTCAGAGTTAAAGAGGCTTCCTGAGGAAAACCTAGTGTGTTGAGAGGAGAACACAAGTACAGACTCCAGGCTTCTGAAATGGGGACTCCTTCCAAGCAGCTGGCCTGAGACGTCATACACAAAACATCAGAGCTCAGCGAGGGGGGTCCCACTGTATCTCACCATGAGGCTAAGCACCATCTACTCCAGAAGTGCCGCAGTAGACCACAGCGGAAGGAACACCCAGAAAGAACACCAGATACGTCCCGCTGGGATCCACACATGGAATCCAGGCCCTCGGTGCCATTTTGAATGAACTGTTACTCAAGATGTTTTTCCTCCCTGCTTCTGAGGAAACAGATGACTTGAGTTTGGGTAACCATTCTCAGAGAAAGGCCACATAAGACGACCCCAAGCAAGTGTTTTCCACCTGACAAACAGACCAGGAATGGTCTTCACGTTATTAGGACAGCACTGCCTCAGGCATTTTTACTAAAAAGTAACTTTCCATAACAAAGTGCACGTCCCATGTAGTCTTTCTTCCAATAAAATTCAAAATAAAAAAGAATTCTCTCACCCCCCAAAAAAAATTCTCATCGATTTTTAACGATGTTTATGAAATAAAACTCTGAGCTCTGATCTAGGATTTTTTTTTCCAAAAAGCTTCAAAACCTTACAAATATAGTTGATATCTCACCCTAGACAAGGCCACCCATCCCCAGACAATACTTGTCCTGAATTCTCTATTCATCATCCACATGTATGTTTAATAGTCTTATGACACACACACTTACGCACACACGCACACACACACAAACTGTGCACAGGAGTTTCATATATTTCTTAAAAACTCATATAAATGGTGTGCTATGCATCCATTACTGGACATGTTACTTCCAATATTATGTTTTTGAAATTCATGCACATTAAAACCTGTAGCTCAGATCCACTCATCTTTTGCCATCCCATAGGATCCTATTGTGTAATTCCACAATTTTTTGTCCACTCTCTGGGCAAGTGCAGCTGTTTCTATTGGTTTCACTGTAGCTGACAGCAAACACACATCCGAAATAGATCTTCTCATGTTCACTCAAAAGGGAATTTTTTTTTTTAGCACATACATTTGAGATGTCATTGTAGAGTTAGGGACCAGATGTTTTCAGCTTTCCTAGATATTGCCAGATTTGTCGGGCAATGGGATCTATCAGTGTGGCTGATCGACAGTCGGTGAGAGCTCCCACGGGCTACATCCTTGCCATTATTTGTTATTATCAGGTGTTTTAATCACTGCCCAACTGACTGCTCTTGGATGGTCTCTCTTTGGTATTTCGCTTCGCATTCTGCTTATCACTAGTGAAATTAGATGATCTCTTTTGGTACTTGTATGTTAATTTCCTCTTTTATAATTGTCTATTTATGTTTTTTGTCCAATTTCAACTGAGTCGTTATTGACCTGTAGTATTATAGTAATTGATATTTTGGATTTTTGTTAACAAGGGAAATTTATACTAATATTTGCTTATGTACTTTACTGAGCATAGAGTAGGTGGGAATATTTACTGCAAAGTAGATATTAGGCAGAATATTATGGCATTCTAACCGAATGGTAAAGTACCCTAGCCTCATTATTTGAATATTATTTAAATAAAGAGAAAACTGGCGTATTTTTTTTCAAACAGAACATAGAAGATTCTTCAAAGAACAATCAGGAAAAGTAGAACAAACTAAGAAATGTTATAAATCAAAGATTATACAAAAACACAAAAATGTTAAGTATTATATAAGAAAGGAATAATTTAAATATGTTTGAAAATAATGTAGCAGCAGAGACGTATATTTGAGGAGGTCACAGGAATATAATTTGGAAAAAAAATCACCCTGGAATTACTGTTCTCTTGAAAATTATTAAGCAAATTTAGGGCCGCCTGGGTGGCTCAGTGGGTTAAGTGCCTGCCTTTGGCTCAGGTCATAATCCCAGGGTCCACATCGGGCTCCTGGCTCCGTGCGGAGCCTGCTTCTCCTTCTCCGTCTGCCGCTTCCCCTGCTTGTGTTCTCTCCCTCTCTTTCTCTCTGTCAAGTAAATAAATAAAATGTTTTAAAAAATTAATATTCTGCCTCACATATGGTAAGATTTCTGATGGATGCCACCTTATATTAAAATTGATGATGTCGGGGTGCCTGGGTGGCTCCGTCCTTAGGCGTCTGCCTTTGGCTCAGGTAAAGATCTCAGGGTCCTGGGATCAAGCCCCGCTTCATGCTCCCTGCTCGGCGGGATGCCTCCTTCTCCCTCTCCCACTCGCCCTGCTTGTGTTCCCTCTCTCGCTGTCTGTCTCTCTGTCAAATGAACAAATAAATGTTAAAAAAATAATAAAATAAAATTGATGATCTCTTCCTCTATCTCCTCAAAGGTTTCTCAGAGTAGTTAATCCATTTTTTTTATTTAAAAGAAGACACTAGATGCTTTTTTTTTAGAGCGAGAGCATGTGTTTGAGCTGGGGGGGGGGGGGTTGTGGAGGAAGGGAGAGAGAATCTCAAGAACCCAGTGCAGAGCTAGATCTCACCACCCTGGGATCATGACCTAAGTCAAAATCAGAGGCTTAACTGACTGAGCCACCCAGGTGCCCCTGGATACTTTTAGATGTCCTCCCAGATCCATAAGAAATACATGTATCCATTTGTTTTTCTTACAGCTTAAAGTTTCATATTCTTCTACTTATATTTTAAATATTGAGCTTTCTTTCAATTTTCATATTAGTGATATTTATTTTTTCACGGTTCTTATTTTTTCCAATAAATTATTACTTAAAAGCAATATTTTGACCATCTATGTGTTCTAGGTGTTGTATTAAAAAAAATTAGAGCTGAAGTCCCAATGATGTTAAAACTCAACCCCTGTGCTCAGTGGCTTGCCGTTTAATAGAAAAACATGGGAGTTCAGCAAATATAATCTAATGCAATGATCTGGTTTAGAAAGTATTGACATTTCTTTCTAATGTGGAACAAATTGTCAAGATCAAGCAACCTTGTTACAAGTAGTTACTATATGATGGTAAAATTTCTAAGAAAACTGAGTCAAAAAAATTAAGGAGAGAAGAAAGATCAGTTTCTAGAGCATAGTTTGAAACAAATCACTTTCTCCTGTATATTTTCTGTTGAATATCAAAGGCCAGACTGCTGGCTGATGCCGTAGATAAATTTGTAAATTCAAAGTTGAGATTTGTAATCAAAGACATACAGGTTCTCTCCTCCTACCAAGATGAGTTTCTGTGACTTCTTTTCCTTTGAGTTATAGGAAATAAACTAGAGGAGAATAAAAAGAAACCTGCTTGTTTTTACTTGTATGGGATGGAGGCATACACGGCACAGTGTGGAGATGGCTTTTAGATTTGTGAAACAGTCGCTTATTTCAAATTCATTCACCTCCTGAAAATTTGTGCTGTGATCGTTAATTTTCTTTTCTGACACTTGTTATCAGAAATGTTGACGCCTTTATTGAGAATGAATCATCAACAATCATGAGTCAGTATTCACTGACTTCCAACAAAACCACTCCCAAATGCTCCCAAAGGCAGACACACATTATCTCAGCAATACAATATGCATATGACCTACATCATTTTGAATTATTTATATCAAGCTTATTTTAAGGTAGCACGTTACTGGCAAAATAATATTATATTAGATTCTTTTACCCCCTCCCCCTTTCGACTCTTTAGAATAATCAAAATAAAAATACTGATGTTATCCCAATATCCCTCACCGGAGCCATATATGTTTTCCTAATGAAATTTTTGTAGCACTCAAAAATATTAAATTGGTAGTATTTTGACCAGGATGATCAGAACAAATATAAACACAAGAATTCTCCAGCTTCATAAATAAGGTATTTATCTCTATCTCTTATGTAATGTTTTGTAACATAAACATCATAGCCTCAGAAGACAGAAAGTACTGGAACTGAATCCTGATTTTTTTTTTCAACTGACTAGCTCCATGAATTCAAGCTATTTAATTCTCCTTTCTCAGCCTCAGCTATAAAATAAATATGATAAAATAAGTGCAGTGGCATCTCTAGAGTGAAGAGCCCCTGATACTAACATTTTGTGCAACTCGCTGAAGTTCTTACAGAATGATGATGATTGCCATTAGAATTTCCTTTTCTCCTACAAATGATCAGCTAGAAGAGTCTGAAACGTTGCTTTAGTAACACATTATAAGAGTATATTCAAAAGGCATGCTACTTAATTTTTTATTAGCAATACTCCTTTGTGATGAGATAGCCCTCTGCTTTGCCACTTTTTAAAAGATGGCAAAAGAAACATCTCAAGCTGTACAAGTCTCTAAGGATCCAGTAAAATAATTACTGGCCCAGGAATCTGAAGGTGAGAGTTCCCTCTCATAGATCTATTTCATAAACTAACAAAATGGTCTCCTGAGCCTAAGTGGTTCTATTTTTTTTTTAACTTTATGCTTTTAAAGATCGCCAAGCATTTTACGCAAGAAGACTGGTTCCTTCAAGTACTTATGGAGATAGCAGCGAAGATTTCACATCCTTTCCTTTACCTAACACATGGCAGGCATTTTCACCAAGGAGATCCCCCAAATAAGGCAGCCAATATCTTAAAACTGATACCAATTAATAGCCTAGGAGTAGAAGACACGCTCAGTGCTATTTAGGACTATTTTGGCCAAGATGGCTCCATGAAACTGGGTAAGTTAATAATCTTTTTTTTGAGTCTCATCTATTAACTAAAGGTAATATCAACCACACAAGAATAAACAAAGCGCCATATATAGGATGATGAACAGAAAATATATATAAGGACTGTGTATAATTCTCATTCACAAACTTATTGGTTGAATCCAAAATTAGGGATAGGGTAAAATATGCAGAGAATCTTAATTATAACTTAAAGTGCATGAAAAATATAGGCTATCATAATGAACACTTAGCTATGTGTCGGGAACAAAATGATGAAAAACTACAAACCCAATGTCAATGAGTTCATTCTAGTGTGCTATGGAAGATGATTATTCTTACAGACTTACCCAGAATCATAGTATTTAAAGCCCCCAAATACGAAAGGAAAAACTGATCTCTAACTTAACCACCATTATTATCAACTTAAAAAAGAGTACATCCCATTCTAAAAATTGTGGCAGAATTCCAAAACTATATTCATATATATATATATATATATATATATGCTTCCATATTATAGGTAACATAAAACACGATAATTAATAGAAATAATAAGATAAAAATAAATGGTTTTAAGAAAACAATATACCTGTCAGCATTTGAATAGCTGACTCAGGTTCTGCAAATTATAGATAGCTATGTTAGCATTAGCAAACAGTTAATGGATCTTGTAATTTGGTTGATAATTCTAAATACAGTACATCAGTGCTTAGAAGGTTTCCTAATGCAACACTGACTTTCATAAACCCATAACCTTTATATACACTTTAAACACCATAAAATTCAGCTATTTATATATATTCATATCCCCCTACAAATAAGGATCCCCAGGCAAATTCGAAATAAAATTTGAAGTAATACACGCTCTCCCAGTTCAGGGTCACTGCTGTAGTGACTCTTTTGAAGAATATCTTTGGCTCAGGTCATGAGCTCAGAGTCCTGGGACTGAGCCCCACATGGGGCTCTTTGCTCAGCGGGGAGCCTGCTTCTCTCTCTCCCTCTGGCCCTCCTCCCCTGCTTAGCTTGCTCTTCTCTCTCTCCCTCTCTGTTTCTCTCTAATAAGTAAATAAAATCTTTTAAAACATTCATTTTGATTTCATTAGAGTATGTAATGCTATATTGATAACGGATTAGATGAAGACCATATATAGACATTTATAACTCTGATAGAGAATCCACTAAATTTAAAAATAGATAATTTTCATCCTGATATTTCTCCTTTAGAAAATCGATTTTAGGTGCCCGGGTGACTCAGTCGGTTAAACATCTGCCGTGGCCTCAGGACATGATCCCATGGTCTGGGGATATAGTCCTGTGTCAGGCTCGCTACTCAGTGGGGAGCCTCAACACTTCCCTCCACCTCTCCTGTCTCTCTCTTTCTCACGAATAAATAAAATTAAAAAAAAAAATCAATTTTAAACAAACATATCATGATTGCAGGTATGTTCCCACTAAGAGTCTAAAATGACCTGAAGTGAATTTGAATCTTTTTGTTTATCATTTTATGAAATAACATGATGTCATAACCTGAAAAATACATTATCCAAAAATTTGTACGAACAAATCTTTCTTATGAATCAGATGGAATTTTGCGAATGACTTAAAAATTAGCATGTAGACTCCTGATGAGTCTTGAAATAATAATAAATCATGACTTATATTTATTCCAAAACTGGAAATACGATTCATATTTGGAAATATTTATTTTTATTTTTTAATATTTGGAAATATTTTAATCCAATATGTTAACATGGCAGAGAAAAAGAAAATTATTTACTACCTCAATATTAGAGACTGAAGTTAAATTGTATATATACTTTATATTTCATGTACCTATAGTGTACAGTAAGTTTTTAATATCACTATCTAATTAAAAATACACATTTTGATAGTAAGAGAGATGCCTAACATTCTACAATGTCTTTTGAGTCTCTAGTGTTGGCATAAGGAGATACAAAATTTAGTAAAGCTAAAATGATACAAAATTAGTAAAATACAAAATTAGTGATATAAAAATTAGTAAAATCTAATATCTATTCTTTTTTTTTCAGTGTTCCAAGATTCATTGTTTGTGTACCACACCCAGTGCTCCATGCAATAATCCTGATTAAAGTCAACAAATTTGGAGATATAAGGAAAAAACATGTGAATTTAACAAAACAAATCCAGTGTTAAACCTCATGAAACAGGGAAGAGTCCTATGAAACACCTGTGAATAAGGTGCCTATTCTCATTAACATTATTTAAACTTTTTTTTCTAAAAATTTTCTCTAATGCAATTAGATGAGGTAGTGAAATAAAAGTATAATTATTTGAAGCAAAATCCAAAATACTCATTAATTTCAGAAGACAAAAGAATCAATGAGCAACAATTACTAACTAGAAATGAGTTCAATAAAGCTCCTAGTTAGAAAATAAATCCCATTTTAACACACATTAGCCATAACCATTTGGAAAATTTAATGGAAAAAGTCTCATGCAATAGCAACAGATTTAAAAGGTAGCGATAAGGATTTAAAACATAGCCTTAGAAATCAGTTTAAGCGTTATGAAAACCCGATGTGAAGAATATAATAAACCTCTACTGCCAAGCCAAAAAGGTTCAAACAAAAGAGATATATATATTAAGGTATTTAAAAGTTTCTGTATCTTAAAAAATACAAATATCGATCCCTATAGCATGGTACCTCGAACCCAGATAGAAATCATGATTCTTATTGTGCCATGGTCAGAGGCAGCATCCTTGTTTGCTTAATGAATACATTTTATATCAAATATTACCAATTAAATATGTATCTCGGCAAGCTTAGTATTAAGACTTCAGTTCCAGCCATAGACCCTACCTGCTTTATGTTCTGACCTTCCTTATACCAACACTCGAGACTCAGAAGACACTGGAGAATGTTGGGCATCCCTCTTACTATCAAAACGTGTACTTTTAATTAAATAGTGAAAAAAAACTTACTGTACACTATAGTTATATGAAATATAAAGTATATACACAATTTCAATTCAATTATTAACAATGATCACAAAAATGTTTTGTGCTTTCTAATTTTTTTATGAACACATACTATTTGTTGTTGTCATATGCCTCCAAATTAAATATTAAAATATAAGAATTCTTGGGGCACCCGGGTAGCTCAGTGGGTTAAAGCCTCTGCCTTTAGCTCAGGTCATGATCTCAGGGGCCTGGGATCGAGCCCCACATCGGGCTCTCTGCTCAGCGGGGAGCCTGCTTCCCCCTCTCTCTCTGCCTGCCTCTCTGCCTACTTGTGATCTCTCACTCTGTCAAATAAATAAATAAAATCTTTAAAAATAAATAAATAAAATAAAATATAAGAATTCTTTAAAGATTTTATTGCCTGAAATTAAAAAAAGAGGATTTACTCATTCCTATCCGGCATATATTCAAACTAAATCTCCAGCGTACTTTCCAGAGTAGGTATAGGGTTGAAATGATGGAGAAAAGCAGAAAAAAGTAACCCAAAGATGGGAGATCATTTTTGAAATCATGTTTATAATTTCAGAGTTTGTGCAACTCTGAAATAGAAACACTGTTGCAAAAAAGTTCTAAATCTAGGAACAAGGACCCTCCACTTAAAGATATATCCAAATCCACAACCTCTTTGTACACAAAATAATTTGGATGCTTTGCCTCAAATCATCTTAAAGGAAGTATTGTATTTCGAGAGCAATGGTAAGGTGAGGACATGTCATGAACGTTCTAATTGAGCTTCGAGATCTGAACAAATTGATGACCAAGCTCTGCGTAAAACATTATGACCTCCAGTAAGTGGTAATTAGGTTCTCCTTGGCTAATGCTTTCCTCTTGGATCAATACACTTTGCTAATTCTCTCAAGAGAAAGTAATTATTCTAGTGGCAACTAGTGATTATTTAAAGTCTGCAGAAGGTCTCAAGTACTCCAAGGTATGAGTATTGTTACTTATGTTTGTAAATAGTTTATACCGGGGAGAGAAACATGTAGTTGAAGTAATTTTCAAATTGTACCTCATTTACTTAAAGCCTGAAGACTGCTATTCTCATTGTTAGACTATTTTTTAGAAGAGTAGCTATGTGAGTACATAGAAAGTTCACAAGAAACCTAAAAATATCTCCAAATCCATAATGCACACAAAAATAATGATTCTGAGGATGAAGCTGATTTTTTAAAGTAACACAATCCAATGTCCTCTCTTAAGTCAATTGCCAAAAAAATAAAATCCGTAAATTATATGGTATTCAGAAAGGAATAGATTGCTAATTGGTTGATAATACCCTCAGAGTAATTCTAACGTGTCAGAGACTTTTGCGAAAACAATCCTTTCCCATATAGACTGTTAATTCATGATGCATCATGTTTTTCAGCAAGACTCTTGTTATTTGGAGAATAAGAATTAGTTTAAAAAAAAGAATTAGTTTCTCATTCCACTGTTTCATTTTATGAATTCATTCAATGTGTAAAACAAACATTTCTTATCAGATTCCCTGATTTCAAAATAAAATATCTGATTAAGTATATTTTCTCCAGGCATCCTCTTCATATTAACTATATTTTAACTGCATTCTGTAGGCTGTGCTGCTTTTGATCGTGATCGTAAGTTTGCTCTTTCAAGTTTAATAATGTATTTTTATCAGAGCTCATACACACTTCGCTTATCTACGACCTTTCTGAATATGAGAAGTGTGTTTTATCGATTTCCTTAAAAAAATCCTCAGTATATCTCATTCATCTGGCAGTTTTGTTCCTTTTCTTGCAATCTCTGTAAAGGAGCTTTCTCGAATACCGCTTCACCTCAGGTCTCCCCATAAATGTCTTCTAAGTAACGCATGTCGTTGTCACGTGTATTCTTTGCTCAGCCGTGCAGACTGTCCGCTTCAAAACCAAGGGCTTTTCTGTGTCTTTTAAGCTTATCAATTAAGTTTATCAACTAACCAGAAGATGCTTAAACCCTTATATTTACATTCTAATTAAAATACTGTAGGGACCCCTGGGTGGCTCAGTCAACTGAGTGTCTACCTTCGGCTCAGGTCATGATCGTAGGGTCCTGGGATCGAGTCCCGCATCGGGCTCCCTGCTCAGCGGGGAGCCTGCTTCTCCTGCTGCCTGCTGCTCTCTTGCTGTCTCTCTCTCTCTGACAAATAAATAAATAAAATTTAAAAAAATACTGTAAAGACCTTCTTCATAGAGACTGACAGTATCCAAATTATAGGCAGGTGATGTCCAATCAAGGAACTAGAATTGGAGAAGGCCAATCCATCCTTCACCTAGATAATTCATCAAAATCATTCCATAATTAGAGTCTATATCATAGAATTTACTACAGGGAGGGGACAGAAGAAAGTCATTCCAAGAAATGGAAACAGTACGAGCCAAGCTGGAGAACAGAAATGGCGGACTCATTGAAGAGTGCCAAGTGGTCTGAAAGGAAGAAGGCAGGGCTGGAGGGGGTGCCTGGAGGGACGCCTGCAGAAAGACCTCTGGCCAAGTGCTGGATGCACTTGAATTCCACCATGCGCTCGGATAGTTACTTATTGTTGACACGGAACCACTGAAAACAATGCGAGGTGAGTAACATGATCTGATCAAGATCTTAGATCAAATCAAGTATATTTCAGGGGAGAGGAGTATGAAAGGAGCAGTTTCCTGTGCATGCCATATGTTTGTTTGTTTAAGATTTTATTTATTTATTTGAGAGAGAGAGAGAGCATGAGCAGGAGGAGGGGCAGAGGGAGAAGAGGCTCCCCGCCGAGCAGAGAGCCCGATTCGGGGCTCAATCCCAGGACCCTGAGATCACGACCTGAGCCGAAGGCCAAAGCTTAACCCACCGAGTCACCCAGGTGCCCCACATGGCATATGTTTTCTTCCCATTTCTCTTTGGCATACTTCCCAGTTCTGTCTTATTCATTCTAGTCACCAGTTTTAAATTCTTTATACCGGAGCTAAGTTTCATGATCAAACCAGAAGTTCAGTCCCGTGTCCCCCTTCCCCATTTCATGCTCTGGGCAGCTTCCTGTCCAGCCACAACCTCCCTCAGAACTATCTGCATTAGCTTTTCTACCTCTGGAACCAACCCTTCCCTTTCTGTATACCGCACGGGGGCTGGTGAGGCACTTGCCAGGAAGCTTCTAGAGCCCTTCCTCTCTCCGCAGCCCTGTGGCACCTCGCCAGGCTTATCTGAGTCTCCTCTCCTCGGAAACCAGCTGTGGCCAGGGCAGCTGGAGCCACAATATCTCACACTGCACATCTTGACATTCTACTTCCTTTTGTACCTGATTTTGACTCTGATAGAATCAACCTCCTCCTCAGTTGAAGAGGGACACCTGCCGAATTAGGTTTCCACTGCGTTGTCTTACATTAGAAGCATCAGATTCTCACTTTTATCTGTCATTTGGAAAAACAACAATTGCGTTTGGGGCCAGCATCACTCACAGTCCACAAGGGACCCCTGGGTGGTTGTGACTTCCCCCCACCTGGCTCCTGTCTGCCTCCCACACATCCCGCCCATGGACTCACTGGGGCCTGAAATCCCGCTCAGAGGACCTCATTCCTTCTGCTCAAGATCTGATCTGTGGGGCCAGGAGACGCTCCTGGAGAGCAGGAGCACCTTAAACTGTCACCAGGCATCTTCTCTCTGCTCAGACTGAATTTTAAACCATTCTGGGGAGGGGCCTGTGAGAAAAGAAGGAAAGTGCCCCAGAAATCAAAACAGGAACAGAGTGCAAGGTGAAGAAAGTTATGAAATCAAAGGCAATTCTTTTTATTCTTGGCTAATTCTGCCTAGAGCTGACTCTGACTCATACTTGCTATCAACATCTCTTCATTGCACCTTTTCATTTCGGATAGAAAGACTACTGCAGATTTTTATTCATTAATTTATTTTTTTTTTCTTTGCCACATATGTGACCTCAGGGCACAGTGTGCCTTCTTTGAGAACCATAAAGCGGCATGTACTCATTAGAGCTACTTCACGCACATGGAGAAATAGTTCATTACTAATAAGTAGTTCATTAGTAAATAAATACTCACTGTTCTTGGAAAATGTCAAAAAAAAAAAAAAAAAAAAGAAAAAGAATAAAAGTAAGAGCTCCCTTAATATTTCCTAATAGAATCTTTGGAATTTTGTAAAAGACTTCTATAGTTCACTGGAGAAAAACCACTATAATTCAATAAACTTTTCAGAGAGAAAAAAAATTAGAATCAGGAGAGTCAAAACAAACCAAAATGTTACCATTATCATAACATTGGAAAGGAAGGAAAATAGGAAAAAAAAAATTGTCTCATGTCTGAGAAGCGGCTCTTTTCTGGAGAAGAGATATAAAAATAGCAGAGCATACCTCAATTTTAAGCTATAAATTACAGCAAAAACATATTAATGGTATTGCAGCCTGAAATCACAGGCTTAATACTTAAAGCATCAGAAATCAGAAATCTTAAGACTCTGTTTTAATATATTCAGATACAGGGGCGCCTGGGTGGCTCAGTCGTTAAGCATCTGCCTTTGGCTCAGGGCATGATCTCCGAGTCCTGCATTGGGCTCCTTGCTCAGCGGGGAGCCTGCTTCTCCCTCTCCCACTGCCACTCACCCTGCTCATGCCTGCTCTCTCTCTCAAATAAATAAATAAAATCTGTAAAAAAAAAAAATTAAGAGATAAGAAAAAAACAAGAAAAGCCAAGGGGCACAGACCTTCTCAAAGTCAGACTTGTGAGATGGATAGCTTCGGTAGTTTTCAAGATCAGGGAAAGACAACTCCAATTTCTGGACCAAGAGAACCACCAAACTTCAGGGGTGAGATATTAATCTATTAATTCCTTTGCTAATCATTTCCTGAAAGATTAATTGGCCATCTTCCCAGAATCAGGCATGTTTTCATTTGTGTCCAGAGGAGAAAGATGAACCACCTGGAAAGGTGATGTGGTTCGCAGGGGGCCGGGATGGCTCCTCTGTGCACAGACCCCGCAGCGCTCCGCGTGGAAGAGTCCGGTGTGCACACGTGCCTGAGGAAGGCACAGAGAGGGGAGTTATGAGATCAGGCAGGGGGAGAGTCAGCTAATCTGCAAGTCTTTGCTTCCTTGATCAAGAGAAAGCACCGCGAAGGTCCTAACGCACAATGGAACATAATGCCTTACTTGGGGACATGGCTGCCGAAACGAGAAAAACCATGGTGTCTGTCCCCAAGTCGTTTAGATTCTGTGGCTTTTAGAGAAATAAAGAATCCAATGTTAACATAAAAGAAAAATATTGGGGCGCCTGAGTGGCTCTGTTGGTGAAGCGTCTGCCTTTGGCTCAGGTCATGATCTTAGGGTCCTGGAATCGAGTCCTGCATCAGGCTCCCTGCTCAGTGGGGAACCTGCTTCTCCCTTCGCCTCTCCCCCTGCTTGTGCTCTCTCGCTCTCTCTCTCGCTCTCTCTGTCTCAATCTCTCTGTCTCCCTGCCAAATAAATAAATAAATACTTTTAAAAAAAGAAGAAAAATATTCGGTTCAACTTTATAAATGGGAAGGAATACAAGAATGGAAATTTTCATGCAGGGTCTCAGCTGAAACTCAAAAAAACAATATTCTTATAAAAACGTGAATATCGATGCTAATTAATAATAACTAATTAGGGCCCAGCCTTAGCCTGACGTGGAAGCCCCGGGTACTGGCCGTGCTAGTCTGAGCACAGACAGCGTCACGCCACAGGAGCCCACGCCCTTCCGTGGGCATGTGCATAACTACACACACCTCCGCTCCCCGGGTCCCCTGCAGAGAGGGGAGTGTAGCTTATGATATGCCCGGAAAAAAACTCAAACTCAAACTCAAACCAGGCTTCCATGAGTATATAAGCACAGATCCAAATAAAACAGAATTATAATATTTTTAAAAAGGATACACAGAAAGCATATACATCTTAAAAAATCAGTTTCGAATTAGTAACATCCCTTATTTACTTACAGCCTGACTTTGTGGAAGCAGGATAATCTATTGTCTTTTAACTAAATTAGGCCAGAAATAATGACACTCTTTCCAACACTTCAAAGTTACTATAGATTCATATAAAATGTACCTGAGTAAAATGAAATGTTTAATCTGCAATTCTCCCAATAAATTCTCAGTGAATGAGAGTTTAGCATAACTCTCGAGATGGACCATAACTCCAACTCATTATTGCATACTTCTGTTCACAACTCTTCCAGATGAATTAGTTTCACACATAGATAAGACATATGGATAGATGATAGAGAAGAGGTTGATACATAAAAGTTTCTTAAACAACTGAAGTCATATACAGTCACAGAGACCAAATAAAAGGGAAGTATTTTGTGAGAAAAGAAATTAGTATCTAATGATATTTTTCTTCACAAAGTAAGAAACAACACAAGCCTGGTGAAGCTAGATTCTAAATATTACTCATCATTTAAAAAAAATTGGTGATCACAGTGTTGCCAAAATTTTATTTTGCTAATGGAGGTGTAAACCATATAAATAAACACGAAGAACACAGTGACAGAAAAAAAATTACCATTATCTCCTTCATCACTTAAAACAGAGATTTGAATAACACCTCGTACGAAGAACATAATCTTGAAAACATAAAAACAGTCTTGCCACACACAAAAGCACATTTTGGAAAAATGCAATGAAATACTTGTGCATTAGTCTACAAATACATGTAAATACTATTACATTATGTATATGTGTTTCCTTTGTCCCCATTTTATATCAGAAAGTCATGAAAGAGCACTTTCCCATTGATGGGTGTTTAGGGATAATTGGAGAAATGAGATTTCACATTGGATATGCTGTATATTACCGGACAATTACCATTTTTATCTTCAGCTTCTTTAATAGGGGAGTTATAATAGTTGTCCGATGGCTTTCAGAGTTAAATAGCAAATAAAAATAGAGGATATTCAATTAAATTTTAATTATCATCTAAGCAATGAATACATTTTCAGGGTAAGTATTTCCCATTCACTGTTCACCTGAAATTGGAATTTAACTAGGCTTCCTGTGTTTTATGCACCGGCCCTACTCAGGAGTGGTGATTCACGAGAACTGGCTTTTTAGATAAGAGGCAGGGTCTAGGCCTGACCCCTGGGGTCCAAGTCGTGCCTCCTTGGCCTCGTGGACCAATCTCTTGATGTTTTCATTTGCTCGTGTGTCAGAGTACACAATGTTAGTACCTCCTTCCAATGCTCGAGGTCAAGACGAATTGACAAAATACACATATGGCGCTTGGCGAAGTCCAAGTGTTCCGCGAGTGTGGCTATTGCTATTATGATCATTTTGCTTTTATATAAGGGTCCTTCAGTTGCACTTGGGGTGCCTGGAATGACACTTACACCACTATCTGAGACAACGGAACATGTTTCCATTGCACCCTCCATATGTCACTTCAAAAACAATTGCAGATTGAACAATGAACTTGGAACACAGAAAAAATAAAATTAAATTAAAAAAAAAAAGAAAAAAGAAATACATATTGAAAAAGCATGGTTATCACTAGTATAAAAACAATTCATCTAAGGAACAGAACTAGAAAGTAAATATTTCCTGTAGTTCCATTTGCCATGAAAATAAAATCCATTTTTAGTTACATGCTTTGGATACTTGATAATGTTTATCATGTTTTAATTAACTAGGAAAAGAAAATGACTACATTTCAAGCTTGGGACACGGTTATGTAACAAAATAGAGGTCAAATACTATTACATTTTATTATGTTGGCCCTAGCATTAAGAACTTTTTAAAGAATTTAGTCTATGGGGCGCCTGGGTGGCGCAGTTGGTTAAGCGACTGCCTTCGGCTCAGGTCATGATCCCAGAGTCCTGGGATCGAGTCCCACATCGGGCTCCCAGCTCCACGGGGAGGGAGTCTGCTTCTCCCTCTGACATTCTCCCCTCTCATGCTCTCTCTCACTGTCTCTATCTCAAATAAATAAATAAAAAATTTAAAAAAAAAAAGAATTTAGTCTATGAAAAATCTCTCAAGCTAACAATGATTTATATTTTATAAGGAGGTTCCTTGGAAATTGTCCACTCTAATTGCAAACTAATAAAGTTTGATTGTTGATATAATAAAAAAAACACAATTGCAGATTGGAAGTATAAAACTGAGTTTATTCTAGTATGCCCTTCATTATTCTATTGGATATATTATTTTTTTATAACTTTTTTTTAAAGATATTTATTTATTTGACAGAGAGAAAGATCACAAGCAGGCAGAGAGAGAGGTTGAGCAGAGAGCCCGATGGGGGCTTGATCCCAAGACCCTGAGATCTTGACTTGAGCCAAAGGCAGAGGCTTTAACCCACTGTGCCACCCAGGCGCCCCCTATTGGATGTATTAAATAGTACCTTACCCACACTTTAGTACAGATCACTGTAATACTGACTAGTGTATTTTCAGCAAAGGTAAATTAGGTCCCAAAGTAGGAAGAGAGAAGAAACTATCTTAGAAAATTACGTGGAGCCTTGAAATAATCAGCACCATATTGATTCTACATGAGCACTGCCTTCTCCTGGGTGCGCTACCCTGAGACATCCCTCATGGAACATCACCTAATGTGGGAATGGCACACCTATTTTTTTTTCATGTTTTTCAGTTTTCTAAACTGTGGGTATGAAGTCAGGATGTTAAGCCTTCTTCATACACTCAGAGTGGTTCTGGTGTCCAAGATCCAGCTTGATCTTGGATCAACTGATCCACGGCTGATCAATTCTTAGCGTGGCCTAAATGGCCTTAACAGAACTGTCCAAGCCAGTAACTGTTCTTGGCACATTTGCCTGTTCAGTTCACAGTCTGTAACAGGTCTGTGTTAATGGGATCGGTCTTCCGTCCTGGTCAGCTCTCTCTTTAATATGGAACGGGTGTCAAGATATCTTCTCATTCTGAACCTACCTGAACTTTGATTTAGTGTTTCTTGGAGGAACATCAAGTGAGAAGTCAACAACTGATGTCCCCTGGCTTGTGGCTCTAAATTACCTCGTTAACAGGGTATTGGAGGTTAGAAGTTTCTACGTCTTGGAGAAACGTTGCCACCCTCAACGAGCTTTCTATCTGCCTTGCTTGGAAAACTCTCTTACTGCGATGATTTTTCCCAGACGAAAGTTCCTAAAAGGTTTGCTCTCAGATCTCCCAGAAGAATGATTCTCTGCGTGTTGTTCCCAATGATAGCATCAACAAACGTGCTTGCAACCGAACAAAGAGTAGACAGTGTAGATTCTGGCCATAAATAGTCACTTAATAGGTTTGCCGTTGGCTTCTATAAAACTTCTTGATCTGAATACTTCCCCAAACAAGGAGATTACTGATGTATGCCATAAACAAATAAAAAGTCCTTGGCCTTATAAAGATAACGGATCATAGTCAATAAAAGAGTAGGTTTTATGACACCGTTATATTTCCTTGGAATTTTTTTTCCTATGAGTATTTAGGGTAATCCTTGCCTAGTTTATTTTTTATGGATGGTGTTGATAAGTAAATATAAAAGGAATTAAAATGACATAGCCTCTCTTTTATATTTTATAGAAAATAGAAAGAGGAAGATCAGGAGATAGAGTCTTGTGTGTTGTGTTTTCACTAAAAGAAATTCTCTGCCAAGATGAAAGGAATCATCTTTCCACTTTTAAATGAAGGACAAAAGAGCATAAATATATTGATTTCTGCATTCAATAGAAGGTCCTTTATTTAACATTTCAAACAACAATCACAGATAGATCATATTGTAGATGTGCATGATAAAAACAGACACACTAGTTTTGCAATGATTATGTGTTAACTAACTGTTAGAACTCCTGAGTAGGGGCCCCTGAGTGGCCCAGTTGGTTAAGTGGCTGCCTTCAGCTCAGGTCATGATCCCGGGGTCCTGGGATCAAGTCCTGCATCAGGCTCCCTGCTCAGTGGGGAGCCTGCTTCTCCCTCTGCCTTCTGCTCCCTCTGCTTGTGCTTGCTCTGTTGAATAAATAAATAAAAATTCAAAAAATTTCAAAAAATAAAAAAAGAACTCCTGAGTATCCATGACAAGTACAGAACTGACATGGTAATATGGTATTTTCAACCTCAGTGTACAAGAAAGAAAAAATTCTATGTAAAACTTCCCAAAAATGCAAATTAAAACACAAATGATAAACATTTTGGTGTAACTTTGGAAAGCCTTTTCTTTTTTTTTTAAGATTTTATTTATTTATTTGTCAGAAAGAGAGCGTGCACATGCAGGGGGAGCAGCAAGCAGAGGGAGAGGGAGAAGCAGGCTCCCTGCTGAGCAAGGAGCATGATGTGGGACTCGAACCCAGGATCCTGGGACCATGATCTGAGCCAAGGACAGATGCTTAACTGACTGAGCCACCCAGGTATCCCGAAAAGCCTTTTCTAGTGATAATATTCAGCCTGCTTTTATTTACTGCCAGTAAGAGTATAAATTTGTACATTCTCTGTGAAAAATACCTACAAAATCAAGAAATCCAAAATCTTTGCTATTTTTAAGGATCTATACTAATGGAAACAGATCCCATTATATATTACCTATTTTGTCCTACAAAGCATCGGATAAAATTTGGTAAATGCAAATTACACAATACATAAAAATAGAGGATTATTTGAATGACAATTCACATAAAATGGAACTTTCCCAATCAGAAACACACTTAACATTCACGCCCAACGTTCATGAGAAATAGGTATTGTGTTTACTATCAGAATGCACTTCAAAACGACCTGTGGGTCATCTCATATAATGACACATGAAAGTAAAAACCAGTTTAAGAAAAACACAACTTAAATGCTAGACACCTCAGGGCCTCCAGGTGACTCAGTCAGTGAAGGATCTGCCTTCAGCTCAGGTCATGATTCTGGGGTCCTGGGATCGAGTCTCACATCAGGCTCTCTGCTCGGTGGAGAGTCTGCCTCTCCCTTTCCCTCTGCTGCTCCCCTGCTTGAGCTCTCTCTTCTCTCTCACTCTCTTTCTATCTTAAATAAATAAATAAAATCTTTAAAAAAATTTTTTTTAAAAGATTTTATTTATTTATTTGACAGAGAGGAGAGATATCACAAGTAGGCAGAGAGAGGGGGGAAGCAGGCTCCCCGCTGAGCAGAGAGCCTGATGCGGGGCTCGATCCCAGGACCCTGAGATCACGACCTGAGCCAAAGGCAGATGCTTCAACCCACTGAGGCACCCAGGTGCCCCAATAAATAAGATCTTTTAAAAAATTCTAGACACCTTTAAGAGTTTAAGGTCAACATATTACCAAGATGCCATCAGACTATCCATTTCATAAGATGGTATTTGATAGCACTGCCACTATTTAAAAGAATGTTTCCTGTGTAGACACCCACTCTATAGAGTGCAGTTTAGTTTACACATTCTCTGTGTCTCTACCTCCGAAAATGTTGTTTGAGTTTATCCTGAATAAATAAATTTAAAAATCCCTGGAGAGGGATGTGACCATGAGGAAAAGCAGAGAATGAAGATAAGTACTTGATCATTTAAAGAGTGTAGACCTCCCTTGGGTTTTTAAGCTTTTATTCCTCTTTTCCTGCCTCTCTCTTCATCTGAACTTGCAACTCAGCCAATGACCTTCTTCCCCCCCACCCGTCCCTAAACACCATACTTTTCCACCATTTCCCATCAGTCTCTCCATCACCAACTTGAATGTGCTGTTTCAAATGAGCATATTTTCACTTTTTCCTTGTGCCATATTTTCCATTTATATCCAGATGATTCACTTGAAATTACAGACATAGAGCCTCACATTACCACTCATTAAGATATAAAATTTACTAGGTGATCCTACCTTTTTATTCACCTTATTGCAAGTATCTACAGAAGGAGCTTACTTATAACATGCATTTATTTAATCAAGAGTGACAATCCGAGGAACCTTATATTTAAAGTGCTAACATAATTAATTATAACTTTGCCATTATTAACCTTAACTATAATAATTAAAATCCTGCCTTTATAGAACCCTGGATGGTTCTATTTCTTTTTATGTCTTTACAGCTTTCCCAGATGATATAATCTATCCTAGAATTTCAGACTACATTTAGTAATCTATATATCACTCTAGTGTTTAATGGACTCTAAGTTTGGTAAACATTCAGTGATGCATAGTGATTAAAACTCGGTTTTATTTTCAATGAATGAAATTTAAGCCTCAAGAGTATTAAGGTGATAATAGCGTCTGACAATGTATAAACATGACCAACCTGCGACTCAAAGTTCATAAGTAAAATGAGCTATACAATCACAAACCATCTAAAATATAACACATACCGAATCACAAAATGGAATTAAATGTGGGGCGACCCTAGATATATATAAGATCTAATTTGTTGAAAAACAAAAGCAATTTTTACTACCATTGTGGTAGTAAAAATGTAAGATGAGACGATATTAGATAATACGCTTAATATTTTAGAAAAATATTAAATAAATTCATGAATGAGGAACCAAAAAATGATTTATAGATTTAACATGAACACAGTTTTTTTTTTTTTGGTTGTTTGTTTTGGTTTTGTTTTGCTTTTAACTGATTGTATGGTCTGCTACCCAAGAAACACACACAAAACCACGTAGTAACTTCATGCCATTGTTATCTTGACTTGTGATTCAGCACCAGACAGAGGAATGAAGCATGATCATCATGTAACAGGTTTTCTTTTGCATTCATAACCTAGCCCTTGGGGCATTTACAGGATAAAGGATGTTAAGTCACATTTTCAATTTCAGTACAATCAGGATAAAGAGGATCCCCATAGATAACTACTCGGAAAGTGACAACATTCATTCAGTAACACCTGGTCTGGCCTGGATTAAAACTGTCGATATATGATGTGAGATTAATATACTGATTTCACCATTTACGGATAGTTGTTGGAGCTAAAGAATGACACGTTCCCTTCCTTAGATATCTCTCTCCTGTTCTCATGTTTAAACATTTTCATAAATTCTTTACAGAACAACCGAATCAGTCAACTTCTAAGGGTCTCAGTTTAGGTGTGAAAAGAAGCTTACTTGACATGGGTTTTTAGTGCAAGTTAAAATTACTCTTTCCTCTGTCTCTACACAACACACACAGGGACAATCACACACACATACACAGATGTGCGCACACACACATGCGTGATGTCATGCAGACCGCACTTTTAAACACTTCCTTAAAATTCATGTTAAAAGAAAATTGCTTCAAACATATCAAAGAGGGGCACCTGAGGGGCTCAGTGGGTCAAAGCCTCTGCCTTCACCTCAGGTTGTGGTCTCACAGTCCCAGGATCGAGCCCCGCATCGCATCGGGCTCTCTGCTCAGCCCCCTCTCCCTCTGCCTGCCTCTCTGCCTGCTTGTGATTTCTCTCTCTGTCAAATAAATAAATAAAATCTTAAAAAACAAACAAACATATCAAAGAAACATGCAGGATTAAACAGATTCGAAGGGCAAATAGATACTCAAAAAGAATGTTCAATTTCTTCCTGGGTTTTAATCCTTCTTAACCAAGGAATTTTGCAATTCTAGGCAGTATTGTCTGTTAGAATCACAAGGTTGAGTGGCCGATTGCATAGCATAGCTATAGATATAGCATAGATACAGACATATTTAGATATAGAGATAGAGATAGAGATAGAGATAGAGATATAGCATAGATGGGTGGTCCACTGCATAGCAAGCAGGAATGATGGGTTCTTCGTGTAAATATGGGAATAACAAGTACAAGTTCCTCTGAACACCAAATCTACTGCTTCTACCCAGAGGCGCTACTGTCTTCAACAAGTACAACTAACTGGAAGGTGAAATGCAGAAATCCAGACAAGGCAACTTGTTCAAGTATCTTAAGGCTGCTCAAATTGTAGTCAGGCAACTTTGAATATACATGTCATTCTATTTGTCATTCACGGCAGATAACAATGCAGCATTTCTTAAAAAAAAAAAAAAAAAAAAGGAAGGAAGGAAGAAAGAAATTGAGTGTAAGCTACTGAAGGAGGCCAGCGTGTGTCAGGCTGGTATTTTGATGGTAGAAAGACCGAGTGTTTGCCAACAGCAGCTCGCTGTCAGTAAAAATGAATCTGAAACAGATGCCGACCACATCAACAGCTTGAGTCCTATACATTTTTTTAATCAAGGAAAGATACAAATCACGAGAAAAGCAGAGAGGTACAGACCGCATCAGAAGGTGCCACCTGTCGTGCTAACACCTACAAGCCTATCAGATGCGTGCTCCCCTTTCTAGAACACGGGGACCCAGATGCTCGAAAACCCAGTGCTAACTCGCACTGAAAACCAGTTACCTTCTTCTGTCCACTCTCTTCCATCAAGGAATAAGCTTTAATATTCTTCTCTATTTAGAAATGTGCTTAATAAAAGAACTTAGGATAGTCTGGGATTCCTTAACTAAGCGTAGACTAGTTAAGGGTTACTTCCTCCTTTTTGATATATAGTTTTTTTACATTATTCTATTTGATACAATCACACTTTTTTCATAATTTGATATGTAATAACAAGCACTTCTGAGATAGTGTAGCAATACATCCTACCAAAAAATAACTTCCGGTTAATACTTTAATAGATGTGGCACACATCATTTTTCCGTAACACCCAAGCTTCTGAACATGACATTAAACTTGAAGGTAGACACGCAGGTGAGACCAGAAACACATCTGAGCGCTTGCACGCCTTACACATCAATGCTTTATGATATGCTACACGTCGTAGTGGAAGTAAATAGAAATACACGGGCCAATTATTTCCTGTGGTTAAGCTTGCATTCAGATACAGCGAAACCTGCAGAACGGAGCTAGGCTGGAAAAGTGGGTTCTGCCGGAAGGTTGTTGACAACAATTCTGTAGATAAATTGTCAGACTTCCCACAAAACAGTTCACAAACAGCTACAACCGTCTAAATCAACATGTTGCATAGCAATATACTGTGAGCCATCCATGCACTTAAGATTTTCTAGGAGCCATGAGGTGTGAAACAAATTCAGAAGAAAAATGATTAAATTTCCTTACTACCTACAGCTCACTGACAAGTCCTTGAAACAGACAGAATGATGTTCCTCCAGGGACTCAATTGCCTTGCTGTTGATACTTTGCTAAGGGCAAAAGGTAATCCTAGCCCCACCCCCAGGATCCTGCAAGTCTACTTTAACATATAAAAATCCACTTTGGAAACTTCCTTAATCTCTACTCCCTTAGATATATGTTGGCAATCAACCCCCAAGCAAAAGGACCACCAAGGTACATGGAAGGGTCTCAGGACTAAAGAGTAATAAATGACGTTTGCCTAACAATAGCTAGCCCCCTCAGGATCTTGAAAACCCTGTTTCCAAAATACCCGGGAGGCTTACACTAGCCCTCACGCCCTCCCAACTTGAAAGTATATAATGGGCCACTCCTCAACACCCCAGGCCAGCTCTTTCTGTTCACCAGTCCTGTCCCTGTGCTTTAATAAAAACAGCTTTTTGCACCAAAAATGTCTCGAGAATTCTTTCTTGGCTGTCAGCTTTGAGCCCTAATGTCTTTTCTCGATCAGCCACATTTAAAAAACTAAAAAGAAGCAGGTGGACTAATGTTCATAACATTTATTTAACACACTCTATAATGTTATCATTTCAAATTATAACCAGCATGAAAAATATTAAATGGTATGTGTGTTCTACACTCGTTTTCGTTTTCTCCACGTGCACTCACGGCACATCTAAATTTCCCCTGGAAATGCTTTTTGGGTACTTAGATCGCATAGTCATTTACAATTTAAAAAGTAGAGATGCACACTCGAGGTTTTCCAAGCACTTTTGAAATTTAACAATAATAGGACGGAGTATTATTGGTTTTTAGAACTTTATATTGGCTAAAATGGAATCAAGTCAAAAACTCAGTCCCGCAGTAGCCTGAGGGGCATCTCAAATGCTGATGCAGGCTCAGATGGCAACCGCCCTGCAGGGCAAGGACAGTGCGAGTCCTCCGCGGGCCCCTAGGTGGCGCTAGGGCCAAGGCACGCCCCAGACCAATCAGAGGGCTTTTAGGTGCATATGCATGAGTAGGCGTGGCAAAGACCTGGCTATTGAACCACGGTCCTGGGAGTTAACAGCTATCTCGCAGCAGCAAGATGGAAAACGAAAGGAAGAGGTGGGGGGTTGATGGTACCTGAGAGATAGGCTGAAGACCTGAGAATAAAAGGAATCCAGAGGGGATGTGATAGGTCAGCGGTCTTGTGGTCAACACAAACACGAAGGAGAAGCTCGACTTCTCAGGTCCAAAGTCCTGAAACGACAGCTTCAGCAGGGAAGTGAATCTGAGGATAGTCCTTCCTCGTGCCAGCTTTTGGACTCCGTAGAGTTCAGTATGTATTTCATTAAGATATTTTTCACATGAAAGCTCGTAGGAAGGGCCTTTAAAAATGGTTTATTTGACAAACGTGAGCATGTATTTCCTATTTTCTATTTTAAAATCTAAAAAAAAACAACTATTAAGCAAGAAGTTTGAGCTTATACTTTACATACTGGACTTTCTTACTTGGCATGTAATTCTGTGACTAACATCTACACACGATAATACACATGCTGTGTGTCCGTATGAATGTAATATCTATGTGTCAACATCAACTAGTAATAGGATTAATGCCCTCCTTTGTCTTCAAAACACATCCTGAAAAAAATGAAGTGATAATCTTATTAAATCTTAATTTAACCTTATCAAAGTTATTAAAAGTTAATTTGCTAGCACTGCCTCATGCACACACCTAATGTGCCTAAAAATGTGTTTTGTGAGTGACAAAGCAAAGGCTCATCAGGTGAAGTGACATGATGTTCGCAGAGTAGCTAGAATTCAGGTCCTGCCCCTGGTCTGCTTCCTGCACAGTCCCCAACCGTGCTGAGTCCCTTCTCTTGCAGTGTGAGAAGTCGGCATTATAAACACTTTTTCCAGGAGCAATCGAGGGAAGATATTTTTTTATTAATCCAGGAGAATTTAAAACGTTTTAAACATTATTAAATATCATTCAAATACTATGTCAAAATAGACACTTTCTTTTAAATTATAAATTTCAATCAACAGGGCCCTTAATAGTGATTTACCTCTGAGGTTAAAAAAAAAAAAAAAAGAAAGAAAAGAAAAATCTTAGAACTGCATGGAAATGTAAATAACATCTATTTGAATTTGTCATCTTGGAGAGAGAGCACCCGACTCTAGACTATTTGGACATGGCCAACAGCCAAGGTCAGAGCATAACTCTTCCCGCGGCCGCAAAAGAAAGCTTTCTCCCTAGTTTTCTTGGACTTATTAGCACGTGGATGTCCCAAGAATCTCCTCTTTTCTAGTGAGTTCCTCATATACCAGAGGGTAAAATACTGCAATTTTTGTCATTTTGCTCAGTTTGGCATAGTCAACTCCCTACTTTGTGTATGTGTCAGTAAAGAGAACGATGTGCTTTTTCCTAGGGAGCAAGCACCATACAAACAATATTGAACAGGCTGAGCTTAGGTGATGGCATCAGAGAGAGACAAGCCAGCCTCGTGTACGCATTCATGTTGCAATTTCATGTATTTGAATACCATGCAAGAACTAGTGTGACAAGATCATAACAAATCATTTATCATCAGCGTCAAGGAGGCACTTTTAATTACTTGTGCAGATAATTTGTTTAAATGGCAATATTTGGAGAGCTTTTTGTAGTAATTACACTTCAGAATGGAGTCAGGTATGGATCAGCTTCAATGAAACGTCGCTGAGAACCTGACAAGCATTTTCATTTTCCAAAGATCATGGTTATATTTTATATTAACGTTTGAACTTAATTACTGCCCATTGTTTGCTATTTGAACATTTTTATCTCAAATATGGACCTGCACGTTTTAGACTCACACCTCCCTACCATTTTGCCCGCAGTGCAATATTCTCTCCTGATAGCATCCTTTTCACCGAATTTCCATTCAAATTCTTGATAGTGATAAGCACACTACTTTTTAATGGAAATACCCTGTTTGCTGCTGACTTTAAAAACTGCTACACGTAATTATGGATGAAAGTGCTAAATTGCTGGTTTAGTACAATTATGTTGAGAGTCTTTTAAAAAATATTATATTTAAATTATTTCTAAAAATGATTTTTTTCTAAATTTACATTGAAGGTATCCACTATCCTTCAGCAAAAAGTTTACAAGCAGAATTTTAATGCAAATTCTGTGTCTCTGACCTGCCTCTCATTTCACCGATTTCTTTACGGCTCAAGTTCTTCTTTATTCTCATCATGTGCAAATGCAAACATCTTGGCCATTTAAACTATACATAGATCATAAACTGAATTAATTATAAGAACAGATTCTTTTCATTTGGGTGTAGGCTTTCCAAATGCAAATCGTCTGTTACATTTTTCCTCCCACTTGGTATAAATACATTTTCCTGGTGTTGGGCCCAATGTTCACACCTAAGGAGAATCATTTTATAGAACTACAGGTATCTTAGTTCAAAATCTTCAACAGATAGGCTAGGAAACTGAGGCAGATGAAGGACAAGTGACTTTCCCAAACTTGCACATCTCGATTTTTGGCTATTCATCTTAGGTTCTAGAGAAGCACATTTAAAATTTTCTAATCACCCAAGGTATTCTTTGATCAGATTAAATTTCAGACAAGAACACAAAAGGAGAAGAAGAAGAAAGCATCGGTTTTTGTTCACCTACAAAGTCCTTCCCTTCCCTAGAGAAACCACTCACAGTTTGATGCACCAACGTCTAGACTTCTCTCAGTGGATTTATGCGTATTTTCACCATAGACCTCTTGTGAATCTCGATACATCTTTTTTAAGAAGAATGTTATCTGTAGGGATATACATGGACACCATTCTGTCACGGTCCGCATGTCATGTTTGTACATCGTGTCCATCTGTAACAAGAACGTGGGTTCTAGGTACACATACGCTAAGCCCCACACTTCTAGACAGTCTCAACAAAACCATTGGCATCTTCCACTGAGCGGAGGGAGGTAAGCCTTGACTGGCAAGCAGTTCTCCGAATGTGGACCTCGGAGGGTCCACTAAGACACTTAAAACAGGGACGGAAGGTCAAAATTATTTCCGTAATGACATTAACACATTATTTCATTTTTCTGGTGTGTGGGCATTGACACTGACATTGCAAAAGCAGCTATGGGTAAATGGATGGTGGCTTCACGTAATGAAGAGAGCAGGACCCGGGGCTGGTGGTTACTGCATTCTTCAACGTGTGCTCCCGTCCTACTTGTGACCCAGGGTGCACCTCCTAATTCTTGGGGGTGCCCAAAGAGCAGCACACCCAGGGCATGTCAGCTGCTGCTGAAGGGGGAATGAGGTTTGTTTCAAGGAAAGAAACGTGGATGGTTGTTTGAGCTCAGAGTTCAACTCACAGCTTTGTCAAGGAACACCATATTTATTTGAAAAGAAAACAAACAAACTATGGTTATTTAGATTTGGGTATTTGGCACACAACTTCTTCAAAATGGACCTGTTCCTTCAAGGAAAACAAATGACAGTATTTGCAGGTCAATGGGGGAAAAAAAAGGAAAAAATAATCATTCCAGGGAAAAACTAGGATTTTGTTAACCCAGGCTCACTGCGAACACTTCCTTCACCTGTGGAATGGGACCAATAATGGTACCCGTTTTCCAGTTTTGTCGTAAGAGTCAGTCACACAGTAGTTGAGCAATGCCTGGAGAATAGCAATGATCAGCCACCACTATTATTGCTAATGAGATAATTACTTTTCATTTATAAATATTTAGGTAGTGCAGAATTTTGTACCTCGTGGAACTGAGTCCCTGGTCATCCAGCAGTGACCGTGTGAAAATTCAGGACACCGACTCCGTTCTATTGCACAGCAAATCAACTGTTTCTTTAAATGACATTTCATTCTTATTTAAATAATCCAATCGCTCTTTGAAGAAAGGTGTGTTCTTTTACAGTATCCCTCATGTGTAATACCTTTCAGAACCTGCAGCTTCATACCTTTCCGCGGGGAAATGGATTTGTGGCCATCGTTCTTGAACAGAATTTATCATCAGAACTACCCCGATGAGGGTATATTAACTCAAAGTTATGGCGTGATCTAGGAAAAATGAGCTTTCCAAATAAATGGGAAATGAAGGCAGAATTATTGTTTAGGGCTACCCGGGCACGGACCGGGTTTTCTCTCCGTGGTGGAGGAGGGGGTCTTGCTAATGCGGATTCTGGATCAAGCAACTGGAGAAATTGAACTCCCCAACGTTTCCTTAAAATAGCCCAGATGGCGTGTGTACACTTTTCCCGAATGGCAGCGGCGTAGGATGACTTGTGCTTCCCTCATCTTGCCAGTCAGGGCCACGGGCTTCTGCTCGCCTGTGAGGGACTCTGGAGACGGTAACAGCCTTGCTGAGACCTGTCACCACTGCTGCTTCGTGGCATGTCCATCGGGTTCTCCGTAAGCACAAGCAGCTTCCACACCTTTCATCAGGAACGTCATTACCCGTGGTCTCCTCCTGCTTGTAAGGTAATCCAACTGCCAAGTGGATGCGTTGCACGCCATCTACACAAAAAATTCCCTACGAGTTTTCTCTTTTACATGACTCTGCCGCCGCTACACCACTGAGATCCCACGTGTACAATGACGCATCTTGATCTTGGGCACGACGCAGGTCCTTTTCCAGGTGACCCTTCTCGGCTTCAGGGAGTACAGTTCTGTGCCTTAGCCCACCATACTGTTGAAAATAATACTTTTAGGATTGTTGATGTGAATAAAGTACATATTTGATTCCTTAAATCCTTCCAGGTGCTATAAACAAAAATCAGCAGCGTCTTGGTTTTTTTTTTCTGCTTTCATATTTTGTAATTCTCTGCTAAGGACCGATCGAATGTGTGTATCTCCTCAAAATCCATATGTGAAACCCTACCCCGTCATGTGAAGACACCTGAGAGGGAGGATTAGATGAGGTCCTGAAGGTGGAACCCTCCTGAATGGGATTAGTGTCCTTACAAGAGTCACAAGAGAGCTTGCCTCCCCTCCCCCCTCGCCCCTCTTCCCTCTCCCCACTCAGAGGACACGATGAGAGGTTCTCGTCTGCCAAGTGGAAGAGCGGCCTCACCCGACCCTGCCTGCACACTCCGGTCTTAGAATTCCAACCCCATGTCTGTGAGAAATAAGTTGCTGTTGTTTAGAAGCCGCCTTGTCTATGGTATTTTTGCAATAGCTGGCCAATCCAAGATATTCCCTCCTGCCCAACTGCATGCCTGTCACGTGCGCCATTTCTGGGTCTCTGTCACGTACTGAACCGCAGTCCTCATGACTTGGGCATGTCTGAGTATTCTACGGAAGGATGTTCTCATCTTTTACTTCGTTCAACACTGTAGTCCCTGATGAATGGCTTCGGCTATTAGCCACTGATGTTATCCTTGTTTGAAGAGGACAGTTGTCAAAGACAGTTTGAAGAGGACAGTGACCATTTCCTTACAGGAAAAAGGTCACTCTTCCAAGATACTGTGCTATAACCACGAAGAGCATGGGCTTTCTCGTCAGTATATTGAGAAGATCCTGAGCTCCAAGACAGTGAAATGGAACGGCAAGAACGCCTATTTTGTGGGAGTGCGGAGAGAATCGAGTGAGAGACTGCACGTGATGCATCACTACGGTCACGGGCGTCTGGTACATGATAAACATTAGTTTTCTTTCCCAAAGTCTATTTAAATGGAAATGTTTCCTAGAAAACCAGAAGTTGATCTTCCCATTCCTGGTGCTGATTCTTTTTAGAAGGTATGTGCTGTTTACACTTGAGCCCACTTCATTCTTGGAGGCCGAGGTCGTAGGACAAGGCAGTTTAGAATTAGATAAGGGCCCCCTCCCAAAATCAGCCTACGACGCGGATGTTCATTCCAAGTGAATGGCTAAATTTCACTTGAGAAATGGGAAAACTGATTAAGAGTACACTGAGGCTTAATAACTTGAGAAAAAAAAAAGAGTTCCAATCTGCTTTAACATGTAAATGACGGGGACCAGAATTATTTGACACGTGTCTTGTTACTGTGGACCAGTTCTGTGTGATTTAGAACGAAACGGATGAATTTCACCTACATTGCTAATTAGATGTCTTGACTCCATTTCCTGGAAAGTTCCAAAATTCTTCCCTCATGGTCCCTGAATGTAATTAGTGTTTCTGCATGGCTTTATAGTCTGGTAAATGAAGCACATTTGTGGAAACACAAATAATCTGGGACAACAGTACGATGGAAAAGAATCATACGATAGTCAATAACAAACAAGCTATTTCTAAGTGTAATTTCTTACCTTCCATATTGGAAATCATGTTAGAAATGACAAGTCTAGGACACTTACTTATCTTTAGGGTTTAAGGCTACCTGTGTTGACGGTGTATTTGGGTGCATACATTTACGGCGTAGCTGCTCAAGAGGAGAGGCCTATATTTTTAAGCTCCTGTGACATTCCCGGGATCGGGCTCAATACTTTACATGAACTTAGATGCCCAACAGTAGCCCGTGATCTGTATTACAATGGGCCTTTCTGCCAGCGAGGTGTCTGAAGGTCAGCAAGGTTAAGTGAATCCCACAAACAGTCCCTGGAAGGGTAGTCAGTAAGTGGAGCAGCCTCGACTCAGCGCCTGTCCTCTGACCTGCCCTGGACTCTGAATGCAGTCGTGGGGCCCGGCCTTCCCCCAGCCCGGGGTGACAGGAGGGCAACCTCGGGCTGTCCCCGCTCCTTCTGAAGCAGTAAGATGCACACGGTCACTTTCAGTCGGAAATATTGTCTTTCCCTGGACAGTGAATGTGCAGACCATATAATAATCCACTGTAGGAGCTGATTTAAACTTAGAGCTTCTCCTTTTTTTTCTTTTTCTTCTTTTTTGCTGGGGGCTTTAGAAAGAAGCAGCTTCCTGAGAGGCCCCAGTTGGGAACATTCAATTCTCTTTTCCAGAATGTGGATCTTTCTTTCTTTCTTTCTTTCTTTCTTTCTTTCTTTCTTTCTTTCCCTTCCTTTCCTTCCTTCCTTTCCTTTCCTGTCTTTCCTTTCCTGTCTTTCCTTTCTTTCTCTATGTCTTTCTTTCTTTCTTTCTTCTTTCTTTCTTCTTTCCTTCCTTTCCTTTCCTTTCTTTCCTTTCCTGTCTCTCCTTTCTTTCTCTCTTTCTTTCTTCTTTCCTTCCTTTCCTACCTTCCTTCCCTACCTTCCTTCCCTTCCTTCCTTTCCTTTCCTTCCTTTTCTTTCTTTCTTTCTTTCGATTTTATTTATTTGACAGAGAGAGAGAGAGATTACAAGCAGGCAGAGAGGCAGGAAGAAAGGGGGGGAAGCAGGCTCCCCACTGAGCAGGGAGCCCGATGCGGGGCTTGATCCCAGGACCCTGAGATCACGACCTGAGCCAAAAGCAGACACTTAATCATCTGAGTCCCCCAGGCGCCCCTGGATCCTGTATTTTCTTTTGCCTGGCAAATCGCAGTCCCCATCCTGACAAACTATCCCTGGGCACCCTGCACCTCTTTAGTTTCTTGAGCAAACCTAACGATTCCAGGCATATGGCCTTAAAGGGTGACCTACAAGATTCCAGCTCTACCCACACATAGCCAGTAAAGTCTAGATGGAATAACACAACCATTTTCCTGGGGCACTGATGCTGGGGTCCCGAGCTAACCCAAGCAAGCCTGGATGTTTTCCAGGCTGGAGCAGACAGCAGGGCATCTAACTGTAGGAAGCAGTGTGTGTGAGGTCGGAGCAAGACGCAGCCCGTATCCTCAACGTGGCGTGGTTCATAGTGGTTCTCAGCCAGATCCACTGCTGCAAGGTCTGCCCGATGGTCAGTCTCATTCCCACTGAACCTGCCCGGCCATGCATCAGCCAGCGTGGGGCAGGGTCAAGTTCCCTTGTGTTGGGAAGGGCTGCGCGGGCACGTGAGTGGCGTGGGCCATCAGAAGCACGCACACGAGCTCCTTTGGCACCCGTTCAGAGCCCCACTCCATCCATAGCATAAATCGCCCAGATGGCTGGGTGCTGTGAAAACGGTGATACGTGCACAAGCACAATCCCAAAATACAGACCACCTTTCCAGCTCTCTATTCAAGAAACAAACAGCTACACTGAGGATAAAATAATTCACATATGGATGAATATAAAAGCTAATATATTTGGCATGACAGTAAAAAAAGGCTCTTTGAAACAAATTGAATAAACTAGTTCCAATTCCAACGCCCACTCCAGGAAATGGACACTGTTATATACACTATTTTGTGGAACAAATGTCTCCCTTTCCCAGATTGTAGATAAGTCCCACTCCTTCTCCAGGTGTAATAAGGCTGCCATATTCCTCATGAAGTCTTCTCAGATGAATTCACCTACCTCAACTCTTGCAAATTTTACATTGTAAATATGAACTATATTTAAATGAATATTTAATAGATATGAAATATATTTACATCACCCATCAGTTAAAGATTTGTTAAAGTTAAAGAATAACACCAATCAGCCAAAGCAACGGATCACTTTCTCTTCCCCCAAATGCCCATAGTCCTGCCTCCCACGCCCCCAGCCAATGGACATTGGCCATGTAAGGAAGCTCTGGCCATTGCGATGTCAGGAAGTGAGAGAGTAAGCTACAAGACCCGACCCACGAGTTTTCCACGCAGGATCCTCCACCCTCGGTTCTGTCTGGCCACAACCGTGGATGTCAGGGTTGAAGACGGTGACCACAAGAAAGAGGGCCTGAACCGCATGGCACAGAGGAGGACCAAAGAGCCCCCTCCGCCTTGTCCCCATTCTGTGCCACTCTGATGGGAGCAGGGAGTTCCGCTGGGTTGGGTTGGACCACTGACACGTTGTTGCAGTTACCACTCTGGGACTAAACATGTGGGGTTATCCTAGCTGGATACCCTACAAAGAAGGAGGCACCCCTTTTTGTGCACCCTGTGTCCCAGACTCATCTAATGCCTGTCCCAGAGTGGGTGCTCAGTGTGTATCTGCTATCAAAGTAACATGGAAGCATGAATGACTCAGGCAACTACTCTGCGTCTAGATGAGGGAGGAGGGAAACCACGGATCTTTTCTTAGCAACTTCCCTCCTTCTTTCAGCTCTTCTGTTTAAGGAATGTGTTACGGGTCAGGCAATTGCAAGGATTCAGTCGGGGTGATCTCTGCATAAAGCAGGACTGCCAAGAGGCAGACAGCTCTGCGGGTAACACCCAGACGAGAGGACCCTGGCAATCTCGGAGAGGCGAGGACAAGTCCAGGAAGGCTCCTCAGGAAAGCAAGCAGGGAAGAGCTGAATCTTGAGAATTGGTGAAATTTACTAATCTTGTAACTGCTAATTACAGATCACTAATCTTTCAATTAGTTCAACACGCATGTACGCACGTGTGTAAAAATGGCCCCCGGTGCACTCCTGGTGGTGGTATTTGCGAGAAGAAAAGCACAATTTCAGGGGTCGGGAGCACAAACGCCAAGGGTCAGAGACGAGCATCACAGCACAGCGACGGTGTGAGACATCTGAACGTGGGGCGACAGGTCTGAAGATGTACCAAGCGGCCAGATTAGAAAGGGCTCTACGCTGAAGTTCAAGCTTGGATGTTATACCGTAGGAAGGACTGAAAAAAGTCAGATAGGTTTCTGAGCACTGGCAATGGTACCCTTTGTAGCACAGGGAAAAGAGGGACAAAAAATGTTTCTCTAGATACAGAAAAAATAGAAACAAAGATTAAAGAAGGTCGTTCACTACTCGTCCGCCTCCCACATTTCACACAGTTTGCCAAGAGCAGGTAGAAGTCACATTTGGGAATGTTTCCTTTGGCTGAATTACACTCACAATTACAATTCAGGTTCAAGTAGCAGCTTCAATTACCAAATAATGGGCATATGAGGTAGATAATGCTCATTTACTTTCTCTACATAGCTACAGTATCATACAGGGATCATTTTGCTCTACATTCAATTTTCCTTGTAGCAGAAAATCGTAGTTTGTAATTAAAAAATTTTTTAAAAAGAAGATTTTACAGCAAAGTAAAAATACCCATCTGTCCTTGATGACTCACAGTCTCCATCTTTCTGTCTTCTATAATTCTAGTAGCTTACAACTTCAACTAAACTCCTTATTAATTCACTCTTTCTGAAACTGACAGGGAAAAACTTTCACCCTTTGACAACATTCATTAAATGTTTCTGTCATGTCAACGTAAGAGTTTATTTGTATCCTGTTCTAAAATAGTACAATCAAGGAACACCTGGGTGGCTCAGTGGGTCAAAGCCTCTGCCTTCGGGTTCAGGTCATGATCTCAGAGTCCTGGGATCGAGACAAGCGTTGGGCTCTCTGCTCAGCAGGGAGCATGCTTCCCCCTCTCTGTCTGCCTCTCTGCCTGCTTGTGATCTCTCTCTC
This sequence comes from Nasua narica, assembly GCA_028533885.1. Classification (NCBI taxonomy): domain Eukaryota; kingdom Metazoa; phylum Chordata; class Mammalia; order Carnivora; family Procyonidae; genus Nasua; species Nasua narica. Next base: position 176,456,563 of record CM052800.1, on the reverse strand, counting down.
TCTGTGTCAAGTAAATAAATAAAATCCTAAAAAAAATAAAATAGTACAATCAAAATTGAATTTCATATTTCATTTTGAACAACAGAAATATAATTTCTAAATATTTTTGCAATAATCTATGTTATTTTAATTAATAAGTTTGGGGGATGATCCAAGTTCTCTTCAGTATTGCTCTAAAATATGTCATTATGATTTAGATTAAAAAAAACTTTAAGGGCACCTGGGTGGCTCAGTTGGTTGGGCGACTGCCTTCGGCTCAGGTTGTGATCCCAGAGTCCCCGGATCAAGTCCACATCGGACTCCCAGCTCCATGGGGAATCTGCTTCTCCCTCTGACCTTCTCCCCTCTCATGTTCTTTCTCTCTGTCTCTCAAATAGATAAATAAAATCTTTAAAAAAAAAACTTTAAAATGACAATATACCTGCACATATGTTTATGCTAAGTAGTGGAGAAATGAATAATTATAGAGATAAATATGAATTAAGTCAAGAAAATTTAAAGCAGGATAATGAGCGTAATGCTTTCCTTTAATTCAGTATAACATTAAATACAGAAGCATGATACAATTTCTTCTTATATGTTTAAAAAATGCCATGATAAAAATAGATCCTCTAACCCATGGCTGACTTTGGGTTGGCAGAGCTAAAACATATCTTTATTCCACTAATTTCCACAGGTTTTATTTTGACTCTGTTTTTTTTTTCTTTAATAGTACATGTTTCATTTAATTAGCTGCAATACAACATCTTATTTTATGGTCATTTTCTATTTGATGTATTTTTTTTTCTGAAATAGAACCTCAGTGTGGAGAACCTATTTAAAAAAGAATTTTTCACTTATTTGGTGGTAAAACCCATAAACACAGGCAAATAAATGATATGGGAAGACAAAAGTTAAAGACTACTCGATGAGCTATTTTTAAGTTACGTATCAGAACTAAGTAATACGGAGTACTTACTTTCATTATAAGGCATATGCCCTTTGCAAAATTATTGTGAAGTTATTCCAAATTTTGAAATGATTTTGAAACAAGTATGAAATTGAAAGGATCATATAAAATAACCTTTGTCTTTCGGACGGACAATTATTTCGTATCGAACTAAAACAGAGCTTGCTATGGTTTATATGAAAGCCGGACAGCAATCCAGATTCCAGAAAGAACTTCCACCAGATACAGTATGAAATCCATTATTTCTTTTGTGCTGGTGGTATAATTCTACTATTACCTGGTTAGTGTGCAAGTTTGGAAACGTGATCAGAAAATGAAAGGCTATAGGAGAGAAAGGGAACATTTGTTTTCCTGGTCATCCTGGCTTATTTTTATTTTATTTTATTTTATTTTATTTTATTTTATTTTATTTTGTTATTTTATTTTATTTTTTTTTAATTTAAAACTTAAGCCAGGTCACAGCTTTTAGAATAGTTAGGCTTATTTATTTATATATTTTCCTTTCTCCTTACTTTTTAGAGAATTTTTCAATTGAGTAGAATTTTTAATAACTCATTCTGGGACAGGTACCTAATAGAGGGAAATGTTAGGGAAAAAAGTTTTAGTTTACTTTTCCTATATTATAGTCCTTATGCCATGCCTCCAAGCATTCTCATCATCATTCAAATTGAATTTTAAATGTTGTATCCAATATTTCCAATAACAACATCTTATTATATAAAGACAAAATCTGACCCAAGTAAATCTGAATGCTAAAATATATCAGGTCATTTCAGTATAAAAATTCTTTACAATACTTACAAAAGTGATGACATTGTTGAGACACACTAGAATAATGCTATAAGATATTGGTAAAATACAGAATTATTATGAGTTGAGGTTCCACGGATACTGACTCACATGGGTTAATTGAAGGGGATTTTTTAAAAAATTAAGATGTTATTTCTTTATAGTTGTTTTAAGTCACAGCGAAATGAAACAGAAGGTACAGGGATTTCCCGTCTATTCCCTGCCCCACAAATGCACAGCCCCCCCCACCATTATCCACACCCCCACAGGAAGGTACACTGACTATAACTGAACCGACACTCACCCATCTTCATCACCCAAAGTCGATAGCTTAATCTGTGGTTCATTCGTAATGTTCTCCATTCCTTGAGTTTGGCAAATGTCTAATTACAATATCATACAGAGTGGTTTTACTGTCCTAAAAACCCTCTGTGCTCCACCCTATTCATCCTTCTTTCCCCAGAACCCCTGACTATTTCTGATCTTTTTACCATCTCTCTAGTTTCAACTTTTTCAAAATACCGCAGAGTTGGAACCATACAGTATGTGGTCTTTCCAGAGAAGCTCCTTTCACTTAAGTGAGAGGCACTTAGGTCTCCTTCATGTCTGTTCATAGCTTGAGAGCTCATCTCTCTTTAGTATTGAATAATACTCCCACGTAAGGATGGCTCAGTTTATTAATGCTTTCACCTAAATGAAGGACGACTGGGTTGGGATTTTTCTGAAAGATAATTAATATATTAATTCTGAAAGAGTGTGGCCATTGTTAAAGCATCTTTCCATTCAGTATCCTAAGCTGTTCTACTACTTTTGACTCAGGAGTATTTTTTTTTTTTAAGATTTTATTTATTTATTTGACAGAGAGAGATCACAAGTAGGCAGAGAGGTAGGCAGAGAGAGAGGGGGAAGCAGGCTCCCCGCTGAGCAGAGAGCCCAACTCGGGGCTCGATCCCACGACCCTGAGGTCATGACCTGAGCCAAAGGCAGAGGCTTTAACCCACTGAGCCACCCAGGCGCTCCACTGACTCGAGAGTATTCTTGAAGATAGGGAAAGCTTTGGAGATTTAACATTTGATAAAGAACTATTCCTTCAGTGTCTCTGGGATAGTATCCACAACGACAAATGCTATTTGCAAGTTTTGATGTCAGTGCCTTTTTGAAACCGTGATGTTTGAAAACCATCACGATTCACATACTTCAACAAATGTTGCTAGATGGCTTACTGGCTAGAATATCAAGAATTTGCCGCTGTGTGGGCCCGCCACCAGGAATAACAACCCTCTGCCACCTTCCGACTGCCATCTGGCCAACTGCAACTAGTTGCCACCAATGGTTAGCATCCCCAAGCCAGCCCAGAGATGTTGAAAGGGGAGAGGAACTCTAGGTATCAGAACTGGTGAAACAGATGGTTACGAATTATCTGTGTACAAATACAGGGTTTGGCGGTTCATATCCTTTTGGTGAATAATCACTTTGTTGCCATTTTGCAAAACAAGACATGGACACTTGTATCTCCTCCCGAATATGATATTGATGGGGGAACTTTATGTTACAGTGATCTAATTAATTCCTTCTGTATAATCTCAGAGACGCATTTGACAAGTGCTTACTGTTATGTCCTCCGTTTTGCTGATGAGGACACAAAAACCACCTGTCCAGTTCACCTGTTCAGGGAAAAAAAAATTGACATTGGAAACCAGGCCTAAAAGACTTTTCAGAATGACACCCAGGGAATGTTTACTCATACTTCTTGGTACAACTTTTAATATGACCATAAAAGCACATCTATTCTAAAAGTAAGAAGCTGATGATTTTTCTGTGATCCCATGACTTCCCAAAATTCTTTATGCGTAATAATCACTGGTAAAACAAAGACCTGAAAAAAGTGTGCTTAACTCCCAACAGTCAGGGATTATCAACATTTTTGACATAATTCTGGAAGGTTTACCAGGGCTTCTTTCTTTTGTCTTTCATTTGCTATCGAATATCTACAGAATGAAAACTCACATAAACATGGGGCCCCAGAGATTCCCTCTTCTCTCAGATCAAGTGACTGGGATATTTAGATTTTAATTCGCCAAGTTAGCCCATCTTGAGCTGTCCACGTTCTTCTTTATTTGGTATCTATCTTGGGAGAAGATCAGGAGGTCACACCCCCACCCTTTACCCCCACATCTATTACCCCAGTCTAGCTAAGTATGTCCCTTGTCTTTTCTCCAGTCCCTGTTTCACCATTTCATCCCTCCTCAGAAACGAGTATGGTCCAGACTCACTGAGTCATCGCGAAAAGGAAACATGCTTATTACCAACAACACTGAAGGGACCCTCTGCTTCTCTCTCTGCTAGGACAAAAATCTTCATCGAACCTCCCAGATGAATCAGTGATGAAGGGGGCAGGCCAATGTTTAGAGTCACGCTGTTCTTTCCTACCCCTCTGGGGCCTCAGGCACTGACTCATCCCATTTGGAACCCTGATCAGTGGTTAGGGAGGATTTCTGTCACTACAGGCTTAAAGTAACCACAACATGAAGAAGTCTGCAGTCCAAGTGCTTAAAGATCATATAGCCCAGGCATTTCATCCTGTGAACTTATATGTGTATATTCAAGCACCACCTACTTTCTTTCCAAACACAATAATAACGAAAAATAAAAGATCATCACAAGAGTATGAAATAGCACGGCATTTGGATTCATGTCCAAAGTTGAGATATTTAAATATTTTAAATAATTCATCTCTTTTTTTTTTTTGAAAGAGATCTGTTTGGTTTTTCTGCTAAGCATTATTTATTATTCATAATACAAAGGATGAATGAATTGCTAGATATAAAAGGCAAGCATATTTGATTTCTATTTTATTATGTGTCATTGATTAAGCAAATATTCCTTAATTAATTAGTATGTGCAAGACCCCCTGCTGGGTGCCACAGAAACAAGGATAGATAAGGATTGGTTCCCATCTTAAGGCCTATCCTAATGGTTATGTTCTACTGCTATAACATTTTCCAAATCATAGCTTCATGCTGATGGAAAGTCAAGACAAAATACTGCTAATGAACTCATTCAAAAATACTTAAGGAGGTCCTACTACGTACCAGATCGGTCCTGGCTCATAGTCTAAGGTATGAAAACGGGCAGTGATCAACAAAGAAATAATGGAAAGAGGAGTCTTGTTAGCCTGGTAACCGTGCGTAGGAGAGCAGTGAGGAAGACTAATGCAGGTAGATACGAGCTGCCCATTAGGGTAGATGGAGCAGCTTCAGGGTGTTCTAGGGCATCACAGGCCACACTAACGATGGGTCTGTACTGCTAAGTGCAACAAATATATGAAAAATGTGGAAACTAGCCAGGCAAGTATTCTAAAAACATAGGAATCATGAAATACATGACTCAGAATTTACCCAGGCCATATGAGGAAGAAATCCTGGAGCCTACATGTGATATCGAGCGGATCTTGATCGGAAAGCGTCGGTTAACCCAAATCTCAGAAAAAGAAACGAGCTATTTCACGGGACACCTCTGATGTGTACACCTCATCATTACTGACTCCTAAGAGAAGACTCTGGAACTGAGTGGAAACAGCTGCCGGAGATTTACAAACTGGTCTTTTTATTCTTGGTGAATGAAAGTCACATTCAGACCCTTCTGACTTGTTCAGCTGTAAGCCTCTCACAGATAATCGATTCATAATGCCAAACATAAGGGAGGAGGTCTTTAAATTCTAGAACATTCAATTTCTGGAGACGCTGAGAAAGAATTTTTCCTATCACAAGTTCCCATGAAGGGTTTGGATTTGACCACTTTTTGCAATTGTTTTATTTAGCATTAAACCTAAGACACTGCTTATCCCCTCTCTGTTGGATCATCATCCAATTACAGTGGTATTAATTAAGAACAAACAGACTGTAAGAGTTATGTTTCAGAAGGATTTTGAATTAATTTCATGATTAAATTCAAGTTGACGTCTGAATATGTCACTGCATGCATTGCTAATAGTCTTACAGCTTTTTATGAGTGAAGAAAGTTCACCGAATACCAAAAATACACCTAAACAGAAAGATCTTATTAGCAAAAGAAAGTAAGAAGTCATGTGATCGAAGACCCCAAGAATTTCCTCCTTGTGTCAATCATGGTATCGTCTAATGTGAAGGTCAGTCCTCGTAGCTCACTGATGCTAAGAAGCTCCTCATCTCGGCTGGGCTGGTTCGTGTGTGTGTCCAGTGTTTGAAATTCTCGTCCTTGTCTGAAATCACTTCACTTCTTACTGGACCCCAGACGTAATCCCACTGATTCCACAGAGTTGACACCGTCACTTTACCTGGAGGCTAGGCTGTGTGGACCAGCGGGTCGTGGGGGTCCATCAGGACCACCAGGGCAGGGTGACAGACCCAGCATGAAATTGTTAGTCTCCAGGCTGACTCGCCATTCAAACCAAAAGACAGATTTTTTTTTTTTCCTAGAAAAATGGCACTTGTCCTTGTGTATATGAATGTGTTCAGAACCACACCACGGAGTATGTCAAATTAATCCCAAACTCAAAACAAAACAAAAAACACAGCAAAGGAGCGCCTGGGTGGCTCAGTGAGTTAAAGCCTCTGCCTTCGGCTCAGGTCACGATCTCAGGGGCCTGGGATCGAGCCCCACATCGGGCTCTCTGCTCAGCAGGGAGCCTGCTTCCCCCTCTCTCTCTGCCTGTCTCTCTGCCTACTTGGGATCTCTGTCTCTCTGTCAAATAAATAAATAAAATCTTAAAAAAAAAAAACAAACACAGCAAAAACCCAAAACAAAAAAACAACTTGATTTTTTTTACATAATGACAAAACAAAATACAAAATAAAATAAAATTAAATAAAAATAATTTAATTTAATTTTATTTTATTTATAAAATATTTTATTTTTACAAGATAAAATAAAAGGAAGTAGCTATGAAAGATCATATAATGTTGAAAATTTCGGCGTGCCTTAAAGAGAATTAAAGCACATCATGATTGCCTCTAGAAGTTTCTCTCAAAGTTACATAGGACATGAATATTATAGGCTTACTAATGAATGTAACCTCTATCAATAGAAGGACCACCTGCTCCAGATTTCTGTTTTCTACTCTTAGTAAATATAATGGAAGAAACCCGACAATATTTGTTACATTTACTTGTTATACTGAGGTTTTGAGCAAACATTTTTGAAAAAGGCAGCAAGAATTAGTATCTTACCACCTTACCACGGAGGCCAAAAATCTTTTAAAACTTTACTGATAACGTATATTTAACAATTTATTGATATATATTTAATAACTATGATAGATTTAATTAACACATACATTTAATAAATATATAATTAAGAACATAATGTATTTCATATATTTAATTTTCTCAGTTATACATTAAGCAAGAAGCCACTTGTTGCATTCCTTACGCAAACCCAATGATGGTTTCCGGCATTTTTACCACCCCTGTATTTCAAGAAAGATGCCATAAAAACAAAATCCTTTCCAAGCCTTTTTCACAATGGGGGTGACCCGGTGCTGCATTCTAGACAGTGTGATACGCAGAGAATCCTACTGGACAAGGAGAGTCACTTTCCCAGTGAAAGAGGACCCCCAGTGGGCACTGCCCTCTCTCTCTCTTTCCTGTTCTTCCTTCCCTGACCCCAATGCCTAGAGCTGTCGTCTCTGAAGGACCACGGGACGGGCGAGGGGACAGAAGAAGCCAGCGAACTATGAAGACATCACTGAAATATGCGTACCCCACCTTGCAATGCCAGAAAAGCAAGCCACTGTTGTTTCAACTCTGATGTGAATTTTCTGGTGGGCGAGAGCCGGACGCAAACCAGTTCAAACTGGGGAGAATAATCCCGTTGAGGTGAAAATCAGATCTAAAGCTGTTCTACTTTAATTATGTGGGGTCCTGCATGCCAGGCTAAGGATTTTGCTTTATTAATGGGGATCATGCATGCTGTAGATTACAATATAATATTATCCAGGGCACTGATCTTACATGCTAACCTGGTTTCTTGGGCCCATCCTGTGTGGTTATCACAGTACGCTTGTGAAGGACATAGAGAAGTTGTTACCCTTCCAGTCATACAGCAGATGAAAAGGAGCTCCTGATCGAAGCATTGAAGCTGCTCTAGGTTACCCAGCCTGGGGAAGGGGGGTGTCCATGCCTTATTCCAGCTGACGTTTTAGTCTTCTCATTTCAGGGGTTTTGCAGGAATCCCCTTTCTCTTTCTATGACACGTCCTAACTACATGTACAATTAGATTCCTCTAATTGTCATTCATACCCAAATGATGCGTCTCTCAGCTAGGAAATGTCTCCTATCCGGAGCCAGTGAACCTCTGGAGAATCAATTAGACCATTGTACAAATAGCCCACCGATGAATAAATACACATTGAATTAGAATTTTTACCCACATCTAAGCTCTGATTATCATTCGGAAATCATTCAGATTTTTGTCTTTAGACTCTATAGGTCACCTTATTCCATCAATCATTTAACAGTAACAACAAAAGTCCCTTAAACCATCAAAAGTGCACGTTATAATGTTTAATGATGAAATGATGGGGGGCCATCCCCTGTAGCAGACTGCAGTTGTGTTTTTGTTTTAAACTAATTCCTGGGGGCACCTGGTGGCTCCATCAGTTAAATGTCTGCCTTTGGCTCAGATCATGATCCCTGGGTTCTGAGATTGAGCCTCACATGGGGCTCCCTGCTCCTTGGGGAGTCTAACTTCTCCCCTCTCCCTTTGCCTACCGGTCCCCCTGCTGGGCTCACTCTCTCTCAAATAAATAAAATGTTAAAAAAAAAAAAAAAACTATTAAAGGAATTCCTGAAGGATTTAGGATCCCTCCCCTGGGTCGGCTTCACATCTCAACAAAGGGACATATTCCTTTTAAAGAACGGAAGGGACACAGTAGGTTTTGTGGCTCCTGAATAAAATAAGAGGAATAAAAACTGATACCCTACAAACGTGCACTGGAATATGTATATATATGTATATGTGTATATATATATATATTTCTTTTTTAATTGAGGGTTTTTTGTTTTTTTTTTTTTTTTTTTTTAAACCTACATAGAGCAAGTCCTTTTATAAATGCACTTCCAAAAATGGAAGGACAAAGCTCATGTGAACTTTTGGGCTTAGGAAAAGTGGCCGTTTCGAATCCCTGGGAGCAGGGCTGAAACCATTATCCACAGCTAACAAGCTGGGCAGATACAAAGCCAGGCAGTGACAGAGGTGTGACTGGATCTTGATTCTAAAGACCTCCACAGTGATCGCGGCATGAGATTAGCATACTCCTTCATCAGCTTAAGTGCAAGGCATAATCGATTAAACTTGAAGTAAGGTAAGCCACTGGGCAGCCACAATCACTGTAAAATTCATGTGCTTTTATGGGCAGTGGGTTCCCCGAGGATCTCACATGGTTCTAAGGAACATTTACTAGTATCTGCATTCTCTCGATAAGGAAGGGGAGGAATAAACAGGCAAGAGCAAAAATTAACCTTTCAATACAGACTCCACCCAAGACTCTAACATTTGAAGGACTCCTGAAGACATTAAATGACATCCTAAAACCTCAGAGCACGTATTTCGCAAAGCACCTGCTTCTGTACGGAGCAATTTCATTCGTTTACAGATGTCAAGCGAGCCTGAAAAACTGAGAATGACAACAACCTGTTTTTTAAGTTTGGCCTCATGAAAATAATATATGGAATTCTAAAACCTAAAAAATAGTGCCCAGCCCTCTAACAAGACCATCCTAACCTGTGTATCCCCTTCCAGTGTTTTCTTATGCTCATATTTGTATGTATCTTCAAATGTTATCGGAATGCTACCCATTTTATAGTCTTTTTAGAGCGCTAAACAGTACTGCAGAATAACGTTCATAATACTCCATAATATTTACAGATATTCCCTGAATGGATATTACATTCAGTAGATTTGCCATAATTATCTTAACCATTTAACATCACTGGACATTTAGATTGCTTACATTTCTTCACGATTATGAAGAGTGCTATAATGCGCATTGCTTTTGATTTTAAAATATTTAAAATACGTGTAAATATTTTCTTTTCTTCTAATTTAAAAAGATAATTTAGTTAGGGTGAATTCCTAGGGGGGAAAAATCACTGGATGACATTTCAAAACATCCTAAGTTGTCTGGAATAAAATACTAACGTGCTCTTCGAAAGCATTCCTGTCATGTACCTACCATGGGTAGCAGATCGCTGACCTCCCTAATTTCAGATCTTGGATGACATACCTAAAGGGGAAAAACCAACTCTACTCTTTCCCTGTCACCATTTAGATACTCTTCCCTTCTCTGTATTGTCAGCCCCTTAGCTTAGAACTTTTAAAATGCCAAATTAAAATGAAAACTGAATAGAATGAAAGCTCAGTCAATCAAGAATATTTTATACCTTCATATTTTGAATGTCTCAGCACCGGGGGATCTTTTGTCTTCAAACATTAGTATTCAGTGCTCACCTTGGAAATTAAACTTGTCATCTTTATGTAAAATAAAGAGCACCCTGCCTGCCCCACTGTATATTAATCGCCCTACCCCTTTCTTGGCTGGGCATTTTTGGATCCCTGCAGTCTCATTCACGTACCTGGAGGGATGCAGATATCGATGGCATGTCATTGATAGCATCCTTTAAATGGCCTGTCTTCCCCCAAATCCTTTCTCAGGTGATGGGCACAGCCTCAGTGAGCCCCTGGCCACCTGCAGGTGGTGCTGCTGGAAGGCCGCCTGAGTCGGCCCTCCCTTCTTCTGCTCTCGATACCCCAGCCAATCCCTAAAATCTCCATATTAACAATAACCATCTAATCATTTTTCACTCACCATTGGCCAAATCTGCAGTGATCCCCCTGATCCTTGCAACACAGGCTTCAAACTCCGCAATCATGATTCTGTCGGTTCCACCCTGCCTGTCACTCAGATCTGCCCCTTCCCCAGGTCATAGCCTTGGTCCCATCCGCCATTATTTCTACCCACATCACGATGGGCATAAGGTGTGTTGTACCGCTGCCGCCAACAAAAATCGTTCATCACCACAAGCCCGCTGTCCTCATGACTCCTCCATGAGCTCTCATTTCTAGCGCTGATCTTCAGCACGTACTGTTTTCCTCCAAGTCCTGTCCTTCCCATATCATTGTCAGTCTCAACAATTCAAATCATTCATCAATCTAAGATCTAAGATGGACCAATCAGACACACGGTGCACCAGAAAGGCCTGCAACGTACCAATATCTGGGATGGGAGTACTGCACGTCTACACTGGAGAACAAAGGCAGTCACATCTGTGGGAGTTTGGACGGAGCCCAGCTTGCCTCGGGGCAGGTATCAAATCATCTGATTCCTGCAACCTTTCCCCGTCACACTTCCTATATCAGAGCAAGTTGAGAGGCTATAATGAATATCTGACACCACATGCGTTAGGACATGTATTAGGATGAACAACTTAATTGCTCTACCAAGTCAACTATTTCAAAACATTGCCTCTCCTCCTTTGAGTTTGGAGCCTATGTATACAACTGATTTGTGCAATAAGTAAGCTTAGATAATTTCGAGTCCCATGAACTACATACGATAGGACAGAAAATGGATTGGGGGTGGAAAAACACCCACTTGATTTATCTAGCTACACCACACTCTGAGAAATCATAACAAGATGATATAACTACTTTGAAGTTCAAGAGAAAGACTCATTGAGAAAAAGTAGGAGTTAGCCAAAAAAGAGTCAATATTTTAGGAAGAGCATCTTTCAAGATGCGAGGCCCCGTGGATGGGAAAGAGCAGGGATGCAATTGAAGAACCTGTACAAGATCAGTAGGTCTGAAGCCTAAATGGTGAGGGTGGTCATGCAGCAAAATGACCCTAGAGAGATGGACCCAGCTTCCAGATGACATTCCATATTGTGGGCTCTCTGCTGAGAACAGCAACAGAAGAGAAAGGGTGTGGCAAAAACAGGTTGATGAATGTGATTTATACAAAAATGTAATTTTTAGAGCATTGTCTTTTCTCTGTGAGATAAAAGATGGGGCCATTTTAGGTAGTATGTGTACGGTCATTGTGTGCCTGTGTAGTTTGTAGTGTGTATGTGCATGCGTGTGTGTTACGGCGTGTGTCTGGTGTATGTTTTGTGATGTGTGTAGTTTGTGGGGGGGTGCGTGTATGCAGATTGGTATATATATATGTTGTGTAGAATGTCTGATGACAGTGAAGAAGGTCTGAAAAATATCTCATTCTCAACAAAGATCAAAGTGAAAAATGGAGAAACATGGGGTCAGCTCATCTGAGATCCTCCTGTACTTAGCAGAGATGATCCTCTCTGAGGATCTTCCTATGCTCTTCTAAGAAATGTTCTTTGGAGCAAGAAAGACAATTTGCTAGGCAGGGTTTGGAAAGTTAAGAATTTCTGTTTCCAAAAAACAATCTATAATAGATTTCACGAAAACATCTGAAGCCTTTGGAATTGGTCCATATGTGTTTGCATTTGTTAGGATAACTTATTCAGACATGGCCCCAAATGAAAAAAGGTAGCATCTGAGATTGGTTGTTTGAATATGGTGACTGCAGAATATTCACAAAGTACAGTTGAGAAATGAGTATTTAAACGGCTAGGTTTCCTTTATTGGTAAAGCAATGATATTACATAGAAAATGTATATTATAATTACATTCAGCTATAAAAAGCAACATGGCAAAAGCAATCAGAAAATGGCAAAGATTATTTCTCCCTTCTTTTTTTGTTTTTTTTTTTTAAAGAATGTCATACATGTTTGTATGAAACCATATGTCCTGAAACTCTCTCACATACTGTTGAAGGAAATTTATTTATTTATTTATTTATTTGACAGAGAGGAGAGAGATCACAAGCAGGCAGAGAGGCAGAGCGAGAAGGGGAAGCAGGCTCCCCGCTGAGCAGAGAGCCCGATGCGGGGCTCCATCCCAGGACCCTGAGATCATGACCTGAGCCGAAGGCAGAGGCTTAACCCACTAAGCTGCCCAGACACCCTGTTGAAGGAAATTCTAAAGCTAAAACAACGCACGCCTAACAGCCGATGATTATACGTTGGTTGCTGTTCTTCACGTCTGTATTATCTTTTGTCAGTATCATTTTAGTAATGACTAGCCCTATTCTTATTTATGTTCATCTATGCCAGGGAGGACTTCACATGCACAGGTGGATTGAAAGTCTTTCCAACTATCTACAGGAGTATGAACAGTTTCAATTTTTAGGGTCAGTTTAACATTCTGGTTAAGTGCAAGGCTCATAAGTTTATTTAATTTACCAGAATAGTAATTATTCAGCTCTTTGAGAAACAATAATGGCATTGTGTAGCACATTATTTTATCAAGTGAGATGTGAAAACTCTTAGAAAAAGCTTGGTGCTATTTTTGTGGGTTTTTTTGGTTGTTCTGAAAAGACACTTGAATGGCTTAGAAATATAAACAGGAAGTAAATCCCGGACTTGTATGATGATGTTAAAATGTGGACCATTATAAATGATAGTGGAAATAATAATTTTAATATTGTTTGTAACATCTAAATTCAAATTTGCAGGTAAAAAAATGAAAATACTGACTATATATTTCTGTTACCAAATTCTTAAGCTAAAATATAAATAAATCACATGGTCACGCACACAAAGTATAAATTACGTGTTCACACCAACAAGTCAAGCTCTCAGTTGCTATGAGAATCCCTGGGACTGTTTCCCTTTCAGCATAGTGGTCCCGGCAGCCTACCTCTGCTGAAATAAGACTATTTTTGAGTACAACATCTGTAACTTTTTGAGTCATTCCTCTAGGATTACCACATATATAATATATACAATACAATTCATCACAGCCTATTGAAATCAGGGTCTTACCACTTGAAGTACACTGCAGAAATCTTATTTCCATATTTTAAATATAATTGTCTTAAGTATTTCTTCTGCATACAGAGTGCCACTTCAGATGATCTAAAATGTGCTTCAACAATAAAATGTGATTTAAGAAACTAACAAAAAGTATGATAAGCTATTATATTTACCCCTGTGTTTATCTATGCTGATGTTCTTTTTTCTTGCTGAAATTTTGAGCCTTTTTCTGTTATAATTTTTCTGTTTAGAGAACTTGCTTCAGTCAACACTAGAGGGAGATTTGCTTACAATGAATCCTCTTCCTTACTTCTGTCCGAGAATTTACTTACTTTCCCGTCATTCCTGAACATACTCGAGTCTGGTAGAGACTCCTGTTGACAGTGCTTTTCCCTCGGCACAGGACAAACATGGTACCACTTCCTCCTGGGCTCCAAGTTTTCAGAGGAGAAATCTGCTGTCAGCAGTTGGTTTCCCAATGGGTAGTACATGATCTCTCCGTGGCTACTTTTAAGACTATTTCTTTGTCTTTCATTTTCATATGGATAATTATGTGGTATGTTTTGGGATGGTGTTTTTGTTGGTGGTGGTTTATTCTTTGTGGGATTCACTCAATTTCTTGAATCTGCAGGCTTGTGTTTTTGTCAAATTTGAGAGTTTTGTAGTGATTTCTTTGAATACTTCTCCAATCCCTTTCTGTCTCTCCCTCTTTCTGTGTCTTTTTCTGTCTCTGTTTGTCACTAGTCTGATGACACAGGTCCCTGAGACTCTGTGGATAGTGTTAAACTTTATCACAACCCTGTGATCCTGAAAAACGATGGGAAGTTAAGAACTTCTGTAACCCCTTTTGTGTCTGGGAACAGCTTATAGCAAAGTGCCACCCTTACCCACATGATCTAGATAAGAGCCCCCACGTGTTTTGGTTTGCCTGTGACCAGGCCAGAAATAAATCCTTCAAATTCTCATCCTTTGTCTCAGAAATGGTTAGCTGAACTGCTTATCCCCACTGATGAATCAAAACAAAATGCATGTTAATCAACATTGGCCTCTCTTCTCTCTTTCTGCAAGATCCATGCATGTTGGCCCCCTCAGTCAAGCCAGCAGACAAAGCTCCTGCAAGCAGGCTGGCCTCAGGGTAAGACCTTCTCTGACCCACCATCTATCATGTGTACCTCACCATCTCCTGTATACCTCACTCACTGGCCCTGACTCACCCCAGATGATTCTGCCTACCTGGTTGGGGTAGAGACTTAGCCTCTCCTGGACCCCAGAGTCACTGCTTTATTAGAAAAGTGGAGTGTGTGACCACCTGATTTCATGGAATGGGGGATGGAAGTTCACTGCCCCTAGGTCCCACTGAAATGGCTGGGGGTGGGAAGATCGTCAGTGGGTATTTGGCTGGACTACAGCAAGTATTGCCTAAAAGCAAAAGGCTTTTAATTTTCTTTAAAAAAAAATAAAGAGTATTTAAAGCCTAGGACGGATAAATGTGTCATGTATTCATTTAACATCCTATTAGCTTTTTTGAAACCTCTTACTCTCTTACTTTCTTTCTTGAACTCTGCCCTCGTTATGCCCTACCTAGAGAATAATGACAACTCAGTACAATCTATGTTGAGCTTGTTTATCTTGGCCTGTAGCTTAGGGACTATCTCACACAGGAAGCATTTCTTAATATTCTCCACTGAACGAGCAAGCACTTGAGAAACTGAGTTTCTTTCTTTTTCTTTTTCTTTTTTTTAAGATTTTATTTATTTGACAGAGAGAGAGATCACAAGTAGGCAGAGAGGCAGGCAGAGAGAGAAGGGGAAGCAGGCTCCCCACCGAGCAGAGAGCCCGACGGGGGGCTTGATCTGAGGATCCCGAGACCACGACCCGAGCTGAAGGCAGAGGCTCAACCCACTGAGCCACCCAGGTGCCCCAGAAACTGAGTTTTGAAATGGAAAATGGCCAGGTCAAATATGAAAGCAGAACTCTGACCCAGAGCCTGCACCAACCTGTCCAGGTAACCAGTCGATGCTTTATCTGTACTAACCAGTCAAGAGAGCCAGCCTGCTGGAAATCAGACTTGTAGGAAGTCAGACTTCTACCTCTCACAACAATCTGGGAAGCCAAATAGTAACCTCTGTAACAAGTGTCCCAAACTTGCAGGGACATGAATAATAATTGACAGCTTTCTTAATTTTGTCCTTACTTCCAACTTAAAACCAACCAGAGAAAGCCAAATATGCACCCCTAACCAACAATACATAGGATATTCTCCTGTAGCTGTCCCACCTATAGCTTCCTCAGGCCAACAGCCTTCAATCAGGGCATCTCTGAATTTGCTCATTTCACTAGAAAGTTTTCCCCACTCCTCTGTCTTCTTCGCGTCTATGCCAAACACAAGTGATGGTGGCCAAATTCCTTTCAATAGCAAGCTTTGAATAAACAGCCTATGCTCTTCTCATCTTGTTGGTCTTCCTTTATTTCTATATACTGACCATTTTCTGTCTTTTTCATTGCTCTTTTGTGGTACTATGTTTATAAGAGTCTTCAAATGTATACCTGTACATCATTTCCACATTCTTTCAATCATCTATGAAACAACTAGAGAGGAAGGAGCCAGCTATTACACTTAAGATATTTCTCAAAACCATATTTGTACAAACCTCGAACTTTAGTATTGAGTACAAAGTTGAGTTTGAGTAGAAGACTCAAAATTAGCCAGTGTCTACTAACAACGCTTTCTAAATTACATTCAAAATCTTTAAAACATTAATTAGTGGCTTATTATTTGAAGACATCATGCCTAGACTTTGGAGAAGACAAAGATTTTTTTAACAGATACTCTTTTCATAGACTCAAAAATAGTGAAGAAAAAAAGACATTTTTTCATTTCTTTCATCCATTCCTTTCTTTTTATAAATATATATAAGGCATTTTCTATTTTCTAGGATGTGTTTTACATATTAAGGGAAAACAAAACAAAATGCAGGCAAGCAAATTAACAAAAACATTTACTCTTTAAAATTTAGAGACTGAAGGAGAAAAAAAATATATGGCTATAGAACACGTAAAATGCATTCCACTGAAAAAATGCATGCAATGACCTGGGAACATGGTAGGGTCTGGGTGCAGATCAGGAGGCTCCCCAAGACACAATGTCCCAGTTAGTGGCAGAAAAGGGGGGATATTCCAGGAAAAGAGTAACAAAAGTTGCAAAATTTTGTGCATATGAAAGAACACATTATATCAGATTCCAGATTCCCAAGTGTCCTATTACTATGCTAAACTAAGGAGTTTGCAAAATGCTACAAGTGGTGTGAGAAGCTTTTGAAGTCGAAGTGGGATGGAAAGACAAGGTAGTCATGACTGGTGAGATCTGAAGTGATTATCTGTCAGACATCTGTCATTCATTCATTCATTTCATTCTTGCATCCATTCATTTAGGCATGCATCCACTATTATCCATCCCTGCTACCAATGCTCACTGCAGGTTTATTACATCCCAGACATTGTATTAAGCCACAGAGAAACAATGGTAATGAATAGTCTTCTGTCTAGTTGATGGTACTTCCATTATCAATCAAGTTGACATCTGGTAAAGTATTAAATTAGAACTGTGATCATTTTTACTAGGGCTAAAACTTTTAAAGATGGGCATAGAGAGGAAATGTCCTCCACACTAATATGGATGTCCCCATAATAGGGTTCCCACATGGTAGTCATCACAAATAAACTATACCATGCTCAATAACTCAATAACTAGTCATTGTGGTATTTGGGAAAACTTTAAAAATTGTATGCAGGTGTTTGAGGGATGAATGATATACATTCATTTTATCTGATAGTCATCAACTTGAGATTTCTTTCTTCCACATTAAATTGCTTTGTTAAGAAAGAATGAAAATCTCAACAACTGTATCTTTCCCAAGTTTTTGATACTTTTCATAGTTCTCAATGATATCAAATCAGCATAACGTGTTTGAAAAAAAAAATTGGACCCTTTGAGGCCCTTGAATAAATCCACAAAATTTAGGTGAAGAGAAGCATAACAAGCATAGAATATGCCACGAATATGAACATTTATACCATGAAGAAAGTAGGTGAGTCATGGCAAAGAAATTCCATCTATTCACAGCTTTGCAAAAGGAATAAATTAGTATCAAATCTTACCTTTGATTATTTCAACCAAGACTATTTTGAAAGAAATGTATTTCCATAAAAGATTTAGAGAATATTAAAATTTCTGTCATTTCTAGCAACTAAAAAATGAATTTTATAGAAAATGTTTCAATGATTTCCAAGAGTTTAGAGAGTTACCAACTGTCTAGTTGCAAGCACCATATTTTTAAATGTTTTATTATTTTTACAAACATTTTCCATGTGTACATATTGAAGAAGTATCTGTAGGTATATAGAGAATACAAAGATATATACTTTCATATCTCTATATACGTAGGGAATATATAGATACATTCTAAGATGTTTATATGCCTGAATTTATAGCTATAGATGAAGTTCACACATTCTGAGCACAAAGTAATAGGTAACTGATGTTATTGGTGATTTTGGTTGCTATATGCCACATCTTACGAAGGGGGCGGGGGAGAACTTCTTCTTCAAGAAAATAAGAGAAAAAACAAAATCAATCGTTGAAAACAAAATCAAAATCAATCTATGAAAGCCTGCATGCTGAATAAAAGTATAATGCACACCAAATTAATTCTAAAACTTCAATAAACACAAGTTTTTCTTAGATGAGTTCAAAGAGAAATTGATTTATATTCACACAGGCACTTTTAACACAAGCACACACACCTCACACCTACTTTTTTAGTAATCTATGCTTTACAGATCAATTACATTTATTATATTTAAAGATTTTATTTATTTATTTGAGAGAGAAAGGGTGAGAGAGAGAGAGAGAGAAAGAGAGCAAGGGAAAGGGCAGAGGGAGAGGGAAAGGGAGAGACAAACTCCCTGCCTAGCAGGAAGCCTGACACGGGACTCAACCTGGGACCCTGGGATTATGACCTGAGCTGAAGGCAGACACTTAACTGACTGAGCCACCCAGGTGCCCCAATATCAATTACATTTAATTGAAGAAACATATTTAGAGCTTTTATGAATCAAATTCTATTTAAAATATTAGGACAAAAAGATGAAACTCAGGAGCTCACAGCTATGTCGCAAGGCAACGGATATGATAAAATAGTTGGCAAGATGTGAAGGCAGTGATAAAAATTCGTGTGGATAATTATGGCAGCACCGAGGGGAGACACCCATAACCTGACTTGGAGGTGAGCTGTGCCAGGCATGAGTGGTGGGTGATGGAAATCAGAGAATAAGAATGCTTTCATATAAATTTCTGGTACAGAAACTACACAGGAATCTAGTCCCAAGAGAGCAATGGAGCTAATGGAGAAAAGCAACATCCTCACGGTCCTTAAAACAGTGAGAAAGCTGGAACTGACTATTAATTTCTAATCTACTGGTTGGACAGTTTTTTTCTCACCTGGGGGATAATTACAGGAAAAGGTTAACAACCTTGAAAAACTACTTTTCCTAATGTTCAACCACTCTCCTCTGGTGCCCTAAGGACAGTGAGGGAGCCAGTTACTATGTTCAAGGGATTATCTCAAGGGAATCCGGTATGTCAGCACCAAACAAACTCACCCTCATGGAACACCACCTAGATTCTGCTCTTGAGAAGTACATCTGATATGAATATGACCCATAGAACTCAGATGTTATTTAAAGCTACTCTTTAAAAATGTTAGCAAAGCAGGACCCCAAAGAGCTCTTCAAGGAAAAAACAACAACAACAACAAAACAAAAAACAATAAAGCATAGGTTACATCATGAAATATTATAGGAGGAAGAGTAGACTTTTGGAATTATCTTGTAGACTTTGGCTATGGGTCAGCCGACACTTTTTAAAAGTTGCCACACTTAATCCTCCCAGGTCCAGATGAGATGAGATAAAGTTCATTTTTTTAATTTATTTAATAGAGAGAGAGATCACAAGTAGGCAGAGAGGCAGGCGGGGGGGGGGGGGGGAAGCAGGCTCCCCGCTGAGCAGAGAGTCCGATGTGGGGCTCGATCTTAGGACCCTGAGATCATGACCTGAGCTGAAGGCAGATGCTTTAACTCACTGAGCCACCCAGGCGCCCCGAGATAAAGTTCTTTTTAGAGAAGAGAACGAGGAGTTCAGAAAATTCCAGAAACCCAACTCAAGGTTATATAACTTAAGAGGTAGAGGTGAAATTTCCAGTGGTTTTTATCTGTGCCAAAGTCAGTGTGTTCCTTCTACCTTGCAAGCTGTGTTTTTCCTGGAAGAATAGAAACTAACAGACCCTTTCACTGAGAAATTTAGCTTTCCTTGGGTAGATGAACTCCATGTAGAAAAAAAAAAAAACGTAATAGAGTATATGTTCAAGTACTAAACAGTTTGATAGCTCACAAAGGCTACGGTAATGAGCCTCCACAGGAGAGTTCTTGAAGTGAATCTCTGAGTACTAATTGAACCTCCAGTGAAAAAGATGAGGACTTCCTCTCCTGTCCTCACTGCCCTGCCAAGTGGGATAGACCACCCCCATCACATGCGCTGTGGCAGCAGTGAGGCTGGATTCTTCTAGCTCTTTGGAGACATCCTATTCAAAGATCGGGAGAGGCTCCTTTTATCTTTTTATACCCCCAATAAATGAATACATCGCATTTATTAGTAATTGAAAGATTTGGAAATTCAGGAAAGCAACATTTCTTGCCAAAGGGACCCACAATAAATTGAAGTTTCTATTGAAGGCAAAACTAAGGAATAATTAGGTTTTCTCACACTAAGTTGTCAGCACCCTGTGGTCTTTCTCCCTGACCACTTAACAACTATACGGTGAATTCAGACCCTTTCCTGTCTCTGCAGAGGAAGTAACAATGGCTTTGACCACCAACGAGCTCATGGACACATGCCTTCTCCACGAAGAAAGAAGAGATGACAATGGGCACTAAAGATATCCAAGTAAACATCGTGTTTCTTCCCAGGGCCCTGAGAGGGGGATTCAACACAGATCCAACCCC